>JACEGR010008715.1:0-33907 GCA_014170235.1 Listronotus bonariensis
CACAGTATACAAAAATAATTTTTATTTATAAATAACAGATCTGATACAAAAAGTTACGATTCTACATAGTCTTATACTAAGTCAACTTATAAAATGAAAATTTTGGTTGGATAATAAAAAATACTAAAATGGAAATACATACAAAATGTGCTATAATGTTTAATAATATAAAGTTTATTTTACTTTTCATAGGTCACTTTTTACAATATCCCATTACCATCATATGCTTTATTACAAGCCGATTGCTAATGCAATATAAGGCCGTACAATGACTTTTCAATTTTTTTAATCTAAAATGTGAGTGTGAAGATTCTCGGGACAGCCTTGAGGCAAAAAAAATGAAAATTTTAAAGTAAACTCCCAAGTCGTATTTCGATAAAAGATCTTTTTGTTGGTCTGACGTTGGTAACACTATCGACTAGCCCCTCTAAAGTTTGTTTGTTGAGAACCTTGTCATAAAGACAAGGTTCTCAAATTTGTTACTTGACCCGGTCGGTTTCCTGTTTTGAGTTTTGGAAATGTATAGTACCATTCGCAACTAACGACTCCCTAAGTTCTTTATTTGTTCAAAACTCATCTGTTACTTCTTGCTTTTAAGAAAATATAGTTCTCAACTGACCCCACAATGACTTGAGAGCTGCCAATAAACTCCAAATTGTTATATACCAGAGTGCCCATTTACTAGCGATAAAAACATTATCTGAAGTTGACCTTTGAATATAATCTAGCTTTGTGTAAAGCGAGCCAACACCAATAACAAAGCCAGCAATTCCCAAAAAGTTATGTACGAATTTTGCAATTACTGGTCTGATAATTGACGAAAAAATTTGGGTATTTCCTGCTATAAGTCCCATAACAACGGATACTAGCACTAACATCCACGAAACCAATCCTAAAACAAATTTATAATAAATAATTTAAGAATAAAAATTTATAGCTGTTGTGGACCGAACTTATACAGGGTATTTCCTTATTGCGGTAAATAAAAATAAGGGCTGATTCATGCGCTAATTTTATGGAAAAAAGTTTATACACGATGTTTCTAAACAAATGCAAAATATTTTAGGAGGTGATCCTTCATAAAAAAATAAGAAAAAACTTCATATGAACATATGTCGTAAACGTCTTAGTTTTTGAACTACGGGGTTTTAAAAATTGAGAAAAAAATGTTTTTTTTATAATAACTTTTATACCCATTCAGATATTTTTAAAAAGTCTCTCAAACCTTTGCACCAAAAGACATTTTTGGCATACAAGAAAAAAATATATATTTAACCAGTATCGTCCATAAGGGGTTTAAGATAAATATTTTTTTGAGAAAAAAATGGTATGCCACCGCATTTTTCAAAAATAAGATTTCTTTTAAGTCCCCGTTTAGTTAAGAACAAATTTGATTCCTTGACTTTTTTTGTTTGGTGTACGGTTTTCGCGTAAATAAATGATAACCATTTACTCACGGACCAACGGCATGGTCAAATTCCTATCCAATTAAAGAATAAATAAAAATGGTTAATTTTTAATGTAGAATTTAATATTAGGAATACAAACTTACCATGCCAAAAAATGGTTTCTTTTGATTTACGCGAAAAGCGTACATCAAAGAAAAAAGTTAAGGAATCAAATTTGTTCTAAACTAAATAGGGATTTAAAAGATCATTTTAATTTTAAAAAATGCAGTTGGCTTACCACTTTTTTCTTAAAAAACCTTTACTTTAAATCCTTCATGGACAACACTGGTAAAAAATGTCTTCTGGTGCAAAGGGTGCTGACACCAATTTTTTGAAAATATAGGTAAGGGTATAAAAGTTATTATAAAAAATATTTTTAAAACATTTTTAACACCCCGTACTTCAAAAACTAAGACGTTTAAGAAAATGGTGGAAAATCCCATCCTAATTTTTTTTTATTCGTTTAGAAACAGCCTGTATAAACATGGGTCCTCAAATTTTCCATTCTTAAGATACAGGGTGTTAACATTTAAAAAACTTTAAATTTTTTAAAAGGCCCTTTTATACTGGGTTAGTAACAAGTATTGCAGTATCTTCAAAACCGTAAAGCTACATTTACCAAATTTGGTATTGAAGATATTCTGGGCACGTGTAATTAATTTGTCCTATTGTCACTGTTGACAGATTTTTTAGTTTATGCTTTTTAAATATTTAATTTATTTATTTTATATACCTATTTATTTTTATTGCAATAAATCGTGCATGTCTAATTGGACATTAGTTTTAGCACTGTTACTAGATTTTATTGAAAATGCGGTGTTCTTATATCTCGGCAATGGGCAAATTGAATTTTTAAAATTTGAAATCTTATTAAAATTGATTTTTATCAATTTTTAGTTAGTTTTGTTTAAATCCCATTTTATTACAATAAAAATAAATTAAGCATGCCATTTGAAATAACAAAAATATCATGCGTACCACAAAACCCGGAAATCTGCCAACAATTCCACTATAAATTTTATAAACACAGCTTAATTTTTTGTAGAGATATTTGAGTACTTTTTACCAAAAATGTCATATCTTAGCAACCAGTAAAAATAGAATTTTAAAAATTTGTGAACCTATTAGGTTTGGCCTACAATAACAAAAATAAGGGCATTCTATTTAAAAAATAAAGAACGGAAAACATACGTATAGCACCAAACTGGAAAATCTGGCAAGGGTGCCAAAATGCGCCACACCTTTCAATACCGATTTTTGTAAATGCAGCTTAAGCGGTTCATAAAATATTTGTAGGAGTTGTAGTATTTTATACTAACCCAATATGCAATAATTTTTGTTCTCAAAAACTAGGTACAACGTAAAAATATTAAGAAACAAAAAACTGCATTTTTATTTGATTAAATATAAAAATTGCCCCAAAATCGTTAGCATCCAGGGTGTTTTATTTTCAATACTTTTAACGGGCATCTCTGTCATTGTAAGTACTATCAAAAAAGTAATATAGCCCTTATGTGCTCTTTTTGGGGTCAAACTTAAAATGGTTACGAGATAAAATTAAAAAACTGTCGCGTCCCAAACAAAACAATTTGAACCCTGATATAGTATATACTAAGGGAAATCAGGTATGTGAAAGATAAAAAAACATCCTTACTAAATTTAGCTACTATACAAATACAAAAAGTTGTGTATATCGCTTACTAAAAAACAAAATGAGGCTCTTAGATGCAAAATTGGACCAATACAATTTTTTTAAATTAAAAAAGAAAGCGCATAGAAGCTTAGTTTGTAACATACAGGGCGAATTTTTTTCTATTTTTGGACAACCTTGTATTTCAGTTGTCTTTAAACTTTAAACAAAAGTTTAAACTGATTAGTCTAGTATTGGCGAATGGTTTAAGTGTGGACGCAGCTTTATATTTTATCCGTAGTTGTTCGGTTGCCGATTTTTTTTCTAATCCTAATAATGCCAATTTTATTCAATCAAAATAATACCAAAATATTTAGGTTTTAATTATATTACCTAAAATAGCATGAGTAGATTGAAAATGGGTTCTGCCACTTTTTGCTTTTGAATTGGTTTCTAGTGATATACCAACGGTAACAGCCGTACAGCTAATTAACAAAAGAATACCATGTATCCAGTATCTTCTAGTTCGGCGAATATAAAGTGAAATAAGGTTGTCTTCCGAGAAGATGATTATTGCTGCTGCCATTAAAGGAACATACTAAAAATAAAACAGAAATATATTTGGTATATTGTGAAAAAAAGCTCGTCTTAAAATCTCTCAAATAAACAGGATATCTTTAAAAGTACGAAAAAAAGGCTTAAAGATGTGTTTTCACAATAGAGGGGGCTACCTGCGGTATCTTGCACAAATTAAAAACGAAATAACTCTTTATGTAACTTTAAGAAAAATTATTATTCCTAAACGGATTAAAAAAACCTGATATAAGTTGATTTCAGCAGCCGTTTTTAACATTATCAGAACCCAATTTATAAAACTGTGAATCCATAGGTGATTTTAAGAAAAAAGTTTATATAAACCTATGTCCTAAATGTCTTAGGTTTGAGATAGATGGTAATAAGGCCTAATTTTATTAATTTTTTTAATCTAGATATCTTAAAATCCACTGCTTAAATCAACTTTTTTACGTGTACATTTTTGTGTAAAATATATTTAAGAATAAAAATGTTTATCTAAAAGTTACATGCAAAGGACAAAGTGGCTAAAAAATGTTATTTGGTTTTCAATTTGGGCAAGTTGTCGCAGATGAAACCATCTGTAGTTTACAATAAAATTAATAGCGAATTCTAATTTCTTACCTCTAAAAACCCCTCTTCTCGAATATCGTAGAAATATGCCTATTATCAACAAAATTATTTATAAAAAAAACTAAATCCAGAATAAATTTTTAACCCTCGTATCTCCGAAATGATCCACTCTTGGACAAAGGTAAGTTTGGTTAAATCGTCACATTTTAGCTTTCAGGAATACATATATAGTTACATTTTTTCGCACCTTTTAAAGTCACTCTGTATGGGTAAAATGCAAACATTCATATTTATAACCACAAAGTTCAGGTTTCTATATTAGACAAATTTATCTCTGCCAAGTATCTATTACCACAGCTGTCAATAAAACCTTACTTAAGAGGTATATATCCAGCAAGAAGACCGAAAAATGCTCTATTTTACAAGATTTTTTAAAGCCCTTTAATTTATTAGTTATGTAACAAGTTATTTATACATTTATTTTGTATACTTTTAACAATATCTTAACATATTTAGTTTGTCAGAAAAATATTAAATGTAACCGATGTCCGGGTGCTCCTCTAAAAAAATACTTTTGCGGTGATCACTATACATATATCTGGACTGAATTATTTAAAATGAAAAACTCAAACCTATCTAGTTTCAGAAATATAAAATTTATTAATTAATCAAATAAAATCGATTTCAGTTCCCTAAATTAAGGCTTAAAATTATTTATTAAAACAACAAATATTTATCGCAAAAGAAAAATTTTCGATTCATTGCTTAAAAATATATCTAAGAAGCTTGTTTTTATAGAAACGCGTTTAGAGCTTTAAGAAACTAATACAACATACAGGGTGCGTTTTTAAAACTTATAATGGTTACATTTTCTTAACCAACCAAAAAAATAATAAATACCATTTTTATAAAACCTGGGAGGAACATAAATGAATTTTTCCAAAGAAGTGCCACATAAAGGGTGTTGCTATTTAAGATTTTTAAATGACTGGGGCTGCAGCTTAAGGGGTTAGTAGAGGTGTTTTAAAATAAAAAAACATTTATATTTCCTCTGGGTTTAATAAAAATGGTATTTTTTTATTTTTGGATATTTCCTTTGGTTTAGAAAATATAGCCATTGTAAGTTTTTAAACACGCGCCCTGTATACTTAGTTGATTTTCTTTTACAAATACGCACATCGGACATCTCTCCGAAACAATTTGACGGTATAATTTCAATGTTTTAGAGAATATACACGTGCACTCGAAATATGCTTGAAAAAATACACGATTTTTTCCTAATTGCAAGTGGATATAACCTCTTAAATACCCTAATCAAGTGGGTTTAAACTTTTAAAATCATTATCTCTACCTATTTTGTATACGTTAAAATTATTATTATTATTATTATTTTAATAACAATGTACTTACGGCCACAGTTGATAATAATAAATGCCAAAACCTTAAAGAAGATCTATCCGGATTCCTTTCAAAAAATACCCATACGAGTAACACAGTCAAAATTGCTAATATTTGGTTATACAGTGTGTTTAAAAGCCATAATACTCGCTTAACAATAGATATCTCAGGAATAGTTCTTTTACTAACGAGACTTTTTGTAGAAATGGATTTTTCTGCGTCTAGCCCCATTTTGAAAAATATTGTGATTTAAAATATTAAATGTAGTTATACAATGTATCTAAAGCAGACTGGATTCGCTTGCCAGTTTAGTTTGTTTATAAGCAGTAGCTAGGCAGTAGGATAAGAGACAAGTCTTTGATAAGACAAGACAAGAATTTTAATTTCATTGGCTGACATCGCTTCAAATTCGCCAACTCATTTTAGCGAATTATTGACATTCAGCATTAAATAATTTTACTAGTGATTAATGTATAAATCGCAAATTCAATAAAATAGTATTTAAATACTTTAGCAAAAATATTTATTGCAGAGTGACGGGTAAAGCTTTTTCGGTAATAAATTAAACAATTCGTGACACATTGTTTTAATATAATCCTCAAATTAAGACGCACGAAAATATGTATAGAAGCATTTAAGCGTGCGTGCATATACAATATACCACATACTATTGGCCTAGAGAGAAACATTTTTTTTTCATTTTGACAAATCCCAGATTTTATCAAATTATCTGTATTTTTGAAAACCCAAGCCCCTTAAAATTTAGTCGTTCTACATTTTCTTATACAAGACTTTCAATGCCACTAACTACTCACAAAAAAAAGATCGTTTTTCGAATTTAAGATTCATGGATAGAGTTGCCATAAATTATTTAGCTAATGTCGGGAAACGTAGAATTCTGATGTGTTTAAGAGTGTCCGCGAAGAGGGGAGGGGAAAGGTGCACTATTTTTAAAAAATCATTCACCAAAAATACAATGCCACAAACATTAAACTTGTTCAGTCGAATTTAAAGGTATTTAGACCAGTAAAGTAACAACAAAGCGGGACTGATGCGTCATCTTGTTTACATGCCGAAATTCTTTGTATAATCTCTACCTTAGTGTTATACACATTTATTTGTAAATATTTTTCTGGGGATTTTACTTATTTAAAAATCCCACCGAAATGGCATTATTAGGAGGTATTGAAAATAGGTATTTACATATTTTAATCAATTCTGATTTTCGGTATAAATGGTCGATAATTTTTAAAACATAATTAATGTGATTAAGAAGTTCATACAATATTAAATATCCTATGTCATATCGTAAATCGGGACTTTTCGCCATGAAATCGGCACGTCGGGACATAAGGCCTAATAACGGTGACAGTCCCGTCAGACACACAAAGAAACACAAATATAAAATTTGCATTAAACTTATCTTTATCTGGAAGGGAGGTAAGAGGGACTAACCAAAAATTAACTTTTTTAGGAAAATTCCAAAATAAAAATTATTTTTACCAAAGTGTTTTGTCCAAAGAAAATACCATTTAGTAAAAAGGGTATTTTAGAATGTAGTCAATAAAATTCAATGGCAGATGCTACTATTGAAAATGTAAAAAAAGTTGTTATAAACGAGGGTAATTTTTTTTATATATATATACTTATATCTTAAATATCCTTTACTTTGTAAATTTTTAGTACAATTTTTGGATTAAGAAAATAAAAATAGAGCTGTTATTCTTCTAATTTTTTCTTTCGTATTTTTTTTTAGTTTTAGACCATAAAAGAAACATTACGATAACTTTTTTTATTTGGTTTTAAAATTTATTATAAGCAATTACGTAACAAAAACAATAAATACTTAAATAAGGTTTATATCTAGTGTAATAATTTTTACTAAAATAAATTTTTTAATTTTATTTACTTTTTTGAAAAGTAACACCCTGATTCTGTATCTTGCAAACGAAAATTTTGCGGACCCATGTTCATATAAAGAAGGAGGGTCGATTATCGAAGATTTTCCCCCATTACACACACTCAAAAAAACAAAGATCAATTTAAAAAAAATTATGAGTTTTTGATTAGTTCAGGATTTATATATTTTTTTAGAGGATTTACGTATTAATTTATACAACAAGTGTCCGATATTTAAACTCAAAAATTGGGTGTTCCGCTATTTTCGTATGTTTTTGACGCTTTTTTAATAGTTTGAAAGACATTTCACTTAAAAGCGTTTTGTGAAACATATTTATTTTAAGTTCTATAATTACTACTCTTAGTAATCTTGCAATAAAACACCATTTTGATTTGGTTCATAGTGCGCTTCTACGTACAATAAAAACCAATAAATCTCACGCGAGACTCAACTGTGCCGCCAAACGAAACATGTTCAAAAAGACCTAATTCCATTAAAACTTTTAATTTCTTATTCCTTATAATATATAAAAATAAGTTTGTATTAATGTACGTTCATAATATGACCTACAGGGTGGGTCAAATTAAGCTTGCACACTTTTTAACCAATGATAACTTTTTATCTGTTGCGCCATGGTTGCGCCTATCTTTTAATTTTTACAGGGCTAATAGTTTTCTCTAGGTTTGTCAATTTTAGTCAAATAGATTTAGTCAGGACCGGACTTACAGGACTTTTTCCAGGATTCCGCATTTAACTACAATTAAGCTAAAAGGTTTTTGTTGTAGAAAAACTATGGAAAATAATTTAGTTTAAGCGAATCTGTCAATAATTTCAGGATTTAGGAATTCAAAATGTAAGATTACCATGATTCTTGAGTTGGATGCTGACACAACATAACAGTAAATAATTAAAATTAAACCTGTTACCACAACCAAAATTAACAAACGTAGAGAAAACATATCTACCTATTATCCCTGTAAAAATAAAAAGGATAGGCGCAACAGATAAAAAGTTATCATTAGGTAAAAAGTGCGCAAGTTTAATTTGGCTCACATTGTATTTTTTTTTATTTTATCAACTCCATTAAAAATAGATTTTTTACCTAAAATATTATTTTTGTATTTGTCATAAGATGTACTATAAAATAAAATCTAAGTCGCGTTAAGAGGCTGATGGGCGAAAATTGGGCCTTATCGACCCCCTTTCTTTAATTTTATATTTTCCAATTTAGAATCTGCCCTTCTCCTAAATTTTCTAAAGAAAATTCTGTTACACCCTGTATATCTGGTGTCGGCTCAATGTCGCAGTTTTTGGATAAAATAATTTGAAAGACTAGTTGCGCCCTGATTTAAAATATTTAAAAATCTCTAACAAAATGATTCAATTTAGAATTCGCCTACTTTTCTTTGGGAAGAACTGAGCCACATGATGCAGTGAAGCGACCGCTTCAGCGCCAGATCGGGAGATGCGCAAATTTAAGGTAAAAAAATGTCTGCTTGATTTTTTAGATGAAGACCCGGTTTTTCTTTTTTTGTTTCCCTAATTAAACAACGAAAGTGGCGCAAATTAAAGGAAAAAGGCTCAAAATAAGAAAAAAACAAAAGTTTCACATGAAAACCTTTTTTTGCTCTTCATTTTTTTATAGAATAAAAAAATATTTTTTGTTTCCGCTTAAAAAAGTCTCAATTCAACACTGATCACAAGGGGAGACTAAACTTCAAAGATGTGACCCTTGGAAACTATCAGCCGTAGCAAAAGTAATAGTAGTTTTATTTGAAAACTCGCTTAATAGGTGTAAAAAAATTTGGAATTTTTTTGCCTCGAACCTATTTTTGAATATTGTTATTGAGCAATTGAGTTTTTAATTACTGTTTTTAACACGGAACAAAAAAAGGTTAGATTTTTAAACGATTTTTATTTAATTTTATTCTCTTTTATTCACTCTTGGAGTCAATTTTGCACTATGGCATTAGCAGTTATTATGTCTATCGATTACTCCCTCCTTTAATAAAATTAATTTTTTCTGAAGATTAATTTAACCTTTTTTCAAATAAATAGCTATCAATGTTCCCTATTTTGAATAATTTAAATTGGTAAAGCCAAAATATGTGATCATTATTGCAAAAGCAATAAGATATATTTTTGCATTCTAATAACACAAAAACAACCAGATAAATAAATAAATCATAGCAAACTAACGAACAACTAAATTTATTTTAGGGTTATGTACGAATTTTTAAAAATTTTGGTAGAATTAGACCCGTTTGGAGACCTTGCTTATAGGCCACCAATTTGATCGACTTCAAGCGTGTTTTCTTAAACACAGAGTGCGCGTTAGGTAGAATGAAGTCGATTTGTAGATTAACCCTTTATAGGGCAAAAATTATTATTTCTCAAAATGTATTTATATTTGGGTGGGGCGTTCTGTATAGGTTATTAGGATCATGTGTGTACCTTTGACGGAGCTCTACGTGACGTATGAGCAAAAATATTTCAAAATAATATGCAATTATATGAAAATTTAGAGTATAATATTATGCTCTTAAAATGTATTTACTAAAAAAAAGAAAGAAATTAACAATGATTTTTAGAATACGTATAATCGAAAAACTATAACAAAAATAAAAGAAAACACTACATTTACACAAAACTCGTCATTAGAAAAAATGCGACTTTTTTTTGTTTTTTCTTTTGGGTCATTTAAAGTTCATTGGGAGAATATATTCCCACTAAACAACATAAAACTTAAATTTTTGTCTTGCTAAACTCGACTATCATTAGTTATGACATGCTTAATCTGGTGGGGATAAGGGGGTATACTTATAGCCACTGGTTCTTCTAAAATATTTTGGTAGGAAATTATTATCCCAAGACCTCTAGGGTTATTACAGTACACGGAGTCCCGCTGCTGATTTTACCTGAATTTCCGGAGTGCTTTTTACTACATTTAAAAGTGCATTTCAATAAAATAAAATGTGTGGGCATTTCTGGGAGCTACAAGCTAGATTAACCAGATTCTTCACCCACAAAGCCCTGGCAAGCTATAACACTATAAAAATGAAAGAGCTGGCGAGTCACATAGTAACAGTGCCAAGAAACCAAATTAAGATTGAGATTGAGGTCTGCTATTTTCCACCGAAGGTACAGTAGATACCTGATTTTATTCCCCTACTTTAAATACTTCAACACCGTTATTAAGCACTTGAGTAGAGTACTTTAAATATTTTATGAATTAACCTTAAAAAATGCTGTTATTTACTTAAGCAGATGAGTGTGTAGAATCTAATTGTGCGTAAACTTTTTTACTAAACTAATTTAGATAAAGATTTATTTATACGTCACATTAATTGTTTTATCCAGGATGATTCCTAATTGCGTGCGCTATGAGCTAATTTTATAAAAAAGTCTATCTAAACATAAGTCCGCAAATGTTTTGTTCGTAAGATACAGGGTGTTAAAGTTTTCAAAAAGCTTTATAATTTTAAAAACACAATTTTTTTATCCTAAACATAAACTTTATGTAATTTAAAATTTGTTGCTGTTGTTACATAATTGCACATTAAAATTATAACACCTAATTTTTAAAAGAAAAAAATCCCCCAATTTCTTTTGTATGGTCTAGGTCAGGGATGGCGAACCAGTGGCAAACAGTGACGAGGCGCCCCAAGACCTAATAACTTTAATTAAGTTAGGGCTGAGTAAGCCCCTAACTGTTTTTAACAACATTGCCAAATTTTATTAAAATCGTATAAAGAACATTTAACGTATTAATAGAAAATAGATTTTTTAAGTTTAACACCCTATATCTTGGAAACAATGCATTTCCGGATGTTTGTATAAACTTTTTTGTATAATCAGCTCAGAAAACACCCCGTATATTTTATCGTTTTTAAATTCCCGAGACAATTTTAAGTAAGAATGAGACATTTTAAAAAGTTTTTAAACCTACATATTTTATTTTATTCCAGCTGGTCTTAATGTTACTTTTTTATTAAATTTAAAGCGCCTAAATCTTCTTCAATGATAGTAAAACTTTTTGAAGTTGAAATTTTAGTTTCTGGTTCCTTTATAACCAAGATTGTTTCTCTATCTTCAATGTCATCAATAGTCATTTTGACCAACTCATCTCGTCTTAAACCCCCAAAAACACCCATTACCAATATGACTTTGTGTACCAAGTAGATATCATCAGGAGCCTTCTTAATAAATTTTAATATTTGTTCTCCTTCCAAAACTTTAGACTTCTTCGGGACGTATCCTTTCGACTTAACTTTTAAAAAAGATATGAGACGATGGTATTGCGAAATGTCTACATTTTCATAGATCATCAACGTAGACCTTAGGGTGAAATACTTGGTCCAGAGAGAGTTCGGACTGTATTTTTCCGACTAAAAATAATAAAGTTTGTTAAACATATGTATTAAAATAAAATCAATAACTTACCAGTTCCTGAAAATATGCCATTAAAATGGTTTCGGTTATTTGAAGAATTGCGTTCGCATCTTTCCAAATACCAAATATGCCATACTCCCGATCATACTGTTGCCTTGATTTAACTGGCAAAAGATTTTCGGCCGCCTTTATGGCCTTTTCTCTTATATTTTGTGGAATTTCTTCCATTTTGAGCAAATCGTTAAATAAAAAATGCCAACTGACTAACTGATAGAAACATCAAAGTCAAACTTAACACCAGTCATTATTTACTTACGTATACAGGTACAGGTGCAACTTATTTTTATATTGCGAATAAATAATGTAATTAGTCATTGAAAAACTCTTTTTGGGTAAAACATAAAGCATTGTATGCACCACGGGCTTTACTGGACTGTAATGCCCATCAGGTCGAAATCTAGCCCTCGGGCCAGAGGCCTTCAGGGCATTATAGTCCTAGTAACGCCCTTGATATATAAATAGCTATTTTAACTAGTTTATGTTTTACCCATCTATTATTGATCTGTAATACCTTAGAAACAGAATATGTAATGGTAGCAATAATTTAATAATAATGATTTAACTGGCAAAAGATTTTCGGTCGCTTTTATGGCCTTTTCGCTATATTTTGTGGAATTTCTTCCATTTTGAGCAAATCGTTAAATAAAAAATGCCAACTGACTAACTGATAGAAACATCAAAGTCAAACTTAACACCAGTCATTATCTACTTACGTATACAGGTACAGGTGCAACTTATTTTTTATATTGCGAATAAATAATGTAATTAGTCATTGAAAAACTCTTTTTGGGTAAAACATAAAGCATTGTATGCACCACGTGCTTTACTGGACTATAATGCCCATCAGGTCGAAATCTAGCCCTCGGGCTATTTCGACCTTCAGGGCGTTATAGTCCTAGTAACGCCCTTGATACATAAATAGCTATTCTTGTAAATTAAAAACTATCTTACCAAGTTTATATAAGAGCTTTAATGCGCATTAGCCAAATGCAAATTTAAATAAAACGCATGTATATCGTTTTAAAAGTCGTTCTTTGCACTACAATAACAATAAATGAACCAAAACAAGTAATTGTATGTAAAGACGACTTTTAAAACAGTTTAAAAGCGTTTGCACATGTGTTTTATTTAAATTTGCATTTGACTAATGCGCTTTAAATAACTCCTGTTAACTTAGTAAAAGACGAGAAGGGAAGATAAATATATAATTTTTTTACAAGCACATAACGCAAATTTTGTTTGTTACTTTCTTAATAAAAAATATTTACCTATGTTAGTATTAGCGCTTAATTAAAATAAGTATCAAACATTTGGTTGGTAGATACATTGATACATATCCACTGTCTATCATTTTTATTGTTTTAAGATAATACTCAAAAAAATAATTATTGAAATCAATTCTAATTATGATGAGTAAAAAGTAAAAACCTTTAGTGATTCCAGTTAAAACCCAGTATAAACGTATTTTCCACCTACAGCTTATATTGTATTATTATTATTAAATAAATATACCGAGTGTCAACATCTATAAGACAAGCTATAACATCTAGATTCTAGAGAATTAGACCTACATAGGTACCAAAATGAGACTATATGGTATAAATAAATGGTATGAAAACAGGAGAGTTTTTGCATATATTTCTCAACTTTTGGTTAGTTTCGGTTTAACCGGAATAAAGTCCAATTTTTACGTAGGTATTTCATTTTTTGAGAGGGTATTGCATCTGGGTCAGGTCCGTACCAGAAATGGGTTTGGGGGAAAAAGGCAAGAAACTAAAAAAAACATAAACCTAAAAAATTTGAAAAGCAAATAAATAAGTCCTTTTGAACACAAATTTCTCTCCTGGGGGGGTGAAAACGAGAAAAAAGGCAAATAAAGCTCCATTTACACCCTCACTTCCGTCAAAAAATCCTATTCACACCACTCCTGAAGGAGGGGGGTCAATTGTCCCCCTGCGTACGGCGCTGATCAGGGGCGGTCATAAGGGGAGAGCCATGTGGGCCATGGCCCCCCTTTTATGCCACATTCTTTGTAAAGGATTAATTTTTTTGTACCCTGAAGTACACCTAACTGCAAATATGGACATTTAATGATGATATGGCCCCCCTCGGAAAGTTGATATGACCGCCCGTGGCTCTGATCTAGGTGTCTATGATCCTCCTGACTTTATTAAAATCCAATCGCAAATAAATTGGTATCGTTAGATTCGTAAAAAAATACTTTCATCGAAAAAAGGTCATCTAAAAAGGGTTGACAAATAGTAGGCACAAAAATGTAAATTTTTCAAATTGTTTTATTCCTATCCTTTATATTAAGAAAATATACAGGGTGTTTCATTTAAAAATTAAAATTGAACTCATTTCCGGTTATACCGGAAGTGACTGGAAAGTGAAAAACATGCGTAAACTCTCCTCTCCTCGTACCATTTACCCATACCAAGGCTCATTTTGATAATTTTGATATGTCTAATACTCTAGGAGTTATGGCTTGTCTAATAAATTATGTTTTAGAATTAATTTTTTTAAATTATTATGTCATGGCAATGTGAGGAAAAAACACAATCTAACTAAATCTCGGCATGTAAACATACGTGACTAATACTGCTTGTTTTCTTATTCTATTACTTGCCGATGAACCAAAGCTGCTTGCTCAAGCAGTATAGTTAGATAAAAAGGTATAACAAAAACATCTTAAAAAATAACTTTATACCTATAAATAATCTTAATTTAAAACCACATGCTATTGATTATGTACTTTAGAAAGGAACTACAACGTTAAAAGGGTTTAAAATTGTTTTATATGGTCAAAAGACACGCAAATATAAAAAACTACCTACTTTTTCCGGATAGTAGTCAACAGAAAAGTTATAGAAAATTAATTTTTTGATTTTTCTTTCTCTTACCGAAATGAAAAAACTTATTTTTGACAAAAATATTTTTAAAAAACGAAGCAAAGGAATAAACGCGTTTTTTATATATTTTTTTTCGTATTTTGCCCTAACTTTTTAGGATTTAGGTATAGGCATTGCTTTATAGAAAAAATTATTTTCTTTAAAATGATGCCAAGTAGAAGTCTTTAGGATTTATGATATTCAAGAAACATTGTTTTTAAGTTTGCCACTTACACCATTTTAGCGCAATTTTACCTACATATTTTTTCGCAAACATTGCTCTTTAACTTCTTTCTACGCAGTTTTAGATATAGGCAATGGTATATTTAATTAAAGAAAAAACAATTACCTTTAAAATAATTAATTGTAAAAGGTTTTAAGATTTATAATATGTAAGATATGGTTCTTGTCATTTTTCTAGTTTACTTACCTTTACGTATCTTTTTTAATGTCTTGTTATAACTTTTTTCCTTGTGATGCCTATTTTTTTACCTTTAAAATGGTTTATTGTAAAAAATGCTGAGGTCAATTCAAAGCAACGATTTTAAATAATTTTTACATAAATACTTTTAATTTCTTGTTATAAGTTTTTTCTCGTGCATTTAAGTAAGAAGATATGTTGCTCAATAAAAATGAAAACACAACGTGAAATAAAAAAAACGTAATCATTATCAAAAACCGTTAACTAACCCTATTTTGCTTAGAATTGAAATCAACTTGTTTTACAATATACCATTTTAAATAATTAATAGTTTAAAAAACTAAAAAACACGCTTTTATATGCAACCGAACTAAAAATTAGAAAATAATTTTTCATTAAAAAAATATTGTCTTTTCATAGTAAAAAGCGTGGGGTGCATTTTACTATTTTTCATAACTTTTCCATCATAGATATTGGCAAATATAATAATTATAACATTTAATATATTAAGCACCCCACGCTTTTTACTATGAAATGACAATATTTTTTTTAATGAAAAATTATTTTCTAATTTTTAGTTCGGTTGCATATAAAAGCGTGTTTTTTAGTTTTTTAAACTATTAATTATTTTTCATTTTTTAGTTCGTTATATCAATTAACTTTCCTACTCTTGACAAAATGGAGAAAAAATGTTTTAGTGAACAAGAGTAGCAAAGTTTGAAATGTTGCCAACAGATGGCAACCCACTAAAAATTTCTTTGCAATTGAGTAGCAAAGTTTGGAATGTTGCCAACAGATGGCAAAGAGTAGCAAAGTTTGAAATGTTGCCAACAGATGGCAACCCACTAAAAAATTTCTTCGCAATTGAGTAGCAAAGTTTGGAATGTTGCCAACAGATGGCAACCCAGGTGTTGTTTTTATAATATAATGGAATTTTTTTCCTGGTGATCAAAAACAAGATAACTGGATACTGTTTGCAGATTATTGCATTGTCATGGGTCATTAATAAGTGTGCAAAGTTTCAAAGAAATCGAATAGCTGGAAGTTGGTTAAAATTAGGCTCAAAGATTCCGTTACATAGATAGCCAGATGGATAGATAGATAGTTACAACCCAAGTTAATAAAAGCGTGTTAAAAAGTTTTCTTTCGTGCATAGCCACCTTCCCAAATTGGCGCACAACACCGCATTAAAATTTAAAATATGACAGATTTGTCAAAGTCAAGCGTACTTTTCATCTTATGCAAACTCATAAATAGTAAAGTTTGATACCCAATTTTGATTTTATTACTAAAGTTAAAACTCATTTAAAAGAATCCAAAGATCTTTGCGATGTAAACTAGGCTATCAGTCAGTGGGTAGCTTTGCGGTGTAAACTAGGCTATCAGTCAGTAGGTAGCTAACCCACAATACACCAAAGTTAGAGGTTAGAAAAGTTTATTACCGTTTTATGAAAAATATTAAATTAAAAATTTGTTGAAAATGATGTTTTCCACTGTAAACAACGTATTGAAAATGCTTTGGTTTATTACCTAGTGATAGTTTTCTTTGTCTAAATATGAGGCATCAAGTAAGTGTTTTTATCATTTTTACAAATTACAGAAGCTTGGTAATTTATGTATAAGTCATGTTGGGCATTATTATTTTGATGACCGCCTGTTTTAAAAACAAGTGAAGGTTATTCTTTCTTTAAAAAAACATATGAAGATTATACGCTCCCGGAACGAATACGTTCAGCGAACGAATGAGTTCAATTTAGCAGAATTGAGCCCTGTCCCCAACCCGTCGGCAAATGTTGTCAAGTTCGATTATTCAATTGTCTAATCTGGCGCATCCGCCAGAACGTACGATTTTTCACTTTTCCGGTTTTCCTGGAAAATGCTGGAACTTAACGGGATACTGTTTTAAATTATTGCATCTTCATCGGTCCTTGATACGTGTGCAAAGTTTCAAAGAAATCGAATAGCTGGAAGTTGGTTAAAATTAGGCTCAAAGATTCCGTTACATAGATAGATAGATGGATAGATAGTTACAACCCAAGTTAATAAAAGCGTGTTAAAAAAGGAAAATTTCAGTTTTATTTAGCAACATGTATACATACATACATATATGTAAACCTAAATGCACAAGGAAAAAAGTTATATTGAGAAATTTAAAAAAAACCTAAAAATTATCAAAAACCGTTCCAGTATGACACTTTCAAGCTTATTTTGCTTAGAATTACCACTAGCGTTTTTTCCAATAAACCATTTTAAACGTACAAAAATAAGCATCATATATACTTAAATGCACAACAAAAAAGTTATAATAAGACATTAAAAAGATATACGTTAAGGAAAAATCGTTGAAAATAGAAAAATTAAAGAACCATACCTAAGTTAGAATTAGTGTAAGAACCTTTTACAATAAAACATTTTAAACGTAATTGTTTTTCTTACAACTGAATATACCATTGTCTATACGAAACTGCTTAGAAAGAGTTATAGAACAATCTTTGCAAAAAAAAGGTAAAAATGTTTTTTTTTTGCTTTATTTTTAAGCACATTTTTGTCAAAAAACACTTTTTTCATTTAGAAAGCGCAATTCGATAAAAAAATTAATTTTCTACAACTTTTCTGGCTGAAAAACTGCGTAGTTTACGAGGTAACCTCAAAATACTAAAAGAGGATGTTTTCACCCCGTTCTCAAAAACGCACCACTCTAAATGGTAGGGCCCGCGGTGTTTCATATTTACGGGTCTAAAAACCATACGAGACAATAAAACCCCTTTAACGTTGTAGTTCCTATTAACCCTCTTTTTGGTACATAATCAATAACCTAACATATTTATGTATGAACCAATTAAAAATATCTGGGATTCAAAAAACGCCGATATATTTTGCAAGATAGTTAATAGTTTAATTTTATTGGATATTTGGCCACAGACGATTCTTTGCTGTTCTCTTTTGATTAAACTTTTCTAAAGCCATGTCCAAGTTGCGTAGCTAGAGGTGTTAGGACCCGGGGCGGAAAGTAAAGTCAGGCCCATGGTATGAATGTTTATTTTGGGAAAAAAATTTTGGAGAGCAAAAAAAAGGTCCTCACCTCCAAAATGGGGCTCTTTCACTATAACATAAAATACTTAATTAAAGTTGGGGCCCCCTTTTCTCTACTTTTTTAACAAAAACTAGGCAAAAAAGGTACTCATCTCCAAACAGGAGCCTTTTTCACTAAATTATATCCTTTCAGTGGTCGGGACTCCCTAACTAACGTCGTAAAAAGTCGCCCGTTTATAAAAACAAAAACCATAAATTTAGAATATAAATTAAACTTTTTAAACTAAGAATATTCAAGAAAATACGTGACAAGTGCAAAAGTAAGCAAGAAAATCGACGGATTCCGTAGAAAAGTTGAGAATTTCTAACTTTTTCCAAAACTCTTGTGATTATGTCACTTACTTTTTAAACATGGCTGCTTACAAACCAATGAAATTTTAATATTTAAGTTACGTGAATCCGGAAAACTTCAGGCTCACAAGATGTTTCTACAGGATACTAGTCCAGAAAACTCCTCTCTCCTTCATAAGACTCCTTCGACAATCGTATTAAAAACAAAGTTCGTTTTCTTGCTCAAATGGCAGCAAATCTTTTTGGTCCTTTGCGAAAAACATAAGTAGGAATTTTTGTACCAGTTCTTTCCCACCACTAACTTTGGAAGATGAAATTATTTCTACCGCTAAAGGAAAGGCAGAACTATTTGCTAAACAATTTGCTGCCAATTTAACCCTTGACCCTCCCGTAAATCATCCAATTCCAACGGTTACCCTGGTTCCTCATAAAATGCCCGATATTATTTTTAAGGTAAAACACATTAAGCGTATCCTTTCTTCCCTCAATACCAAGAAATCTTCTGGGCTGGATGGCATACCAGCGGTCGTTTTAAAAAATGTGCTCCAGAACTTGCACCAATCTTAACTCGGCTCTTTCGAATTTCTTACGACACAGGTATCTTTCCGGAGAGCTGGAAAGCTGCACGTGTTCAACCTATTCCCAAGAAAGTATCTAAATCTCTTCCATCTAACTATAGACCAATTTCAATTATCTCAGTTCTTTGTAAAGTAATGGAAAAATTCATTAATTCACAAATTCCTAAGTATTTAGAAAAACACAAAATTTTGCACGACAGGCAGTATGGATTTCGCCACAAAAGATCTACAGCAGATCTTCTTTCCTTCGTATCACACTGCTGGAATAAGTCTCTTGAGTTTCTAGGTGAGTCCCAGATCGTTGCTCTTGATATATCCAAAGCTTTTGACCAGGTCTGGCATGCCGCACTTTTTAATAAACTTCCCTCCTATGGTCTTTCCACTAAACTCTGTACTTGGCTTTCTAGTTATTAATCTGATCGACGTATATGAGTTATTGTGGACGGCCATTCTTCAAGATTTCACTAAGTTAATGCTGGAGTGCCTCAGGGCTCAGTTCTGGCACCAACATTATTTCTTCTTCTCATCAACGATCTTCTCTAGTCCACAACTAATTCCATTCATAGTTCCGCGGACGATAGTACCCTTCACTCCACTTTTCAGGTTCCTAAACCCATCACTAAACCTGATTTGGAAAACAAACGCAGAGCGATGCAGATATCTCTTTCGCAGGATCTTAATTTAATATTGGATTGGGGCGCCAAAAATCTCGTCCACCTTAATGCATCCAAAACACAATCATGTTCCTTGTCGCGAAAAGAGTCACTAAATACTCATCCTCTACTTATGAGCTGCCAAGTTTTACAGAGCAAAGACACCTTCAATCTTGTAGGCGTCACATTTGAAAGTAACCTTAACTGGCATAAACACATTGTATCTATAGCCACGGCAGCTTCAAAAAGCTTGGATTTCTCTTTCGAGCCAAAAGTATTTTTCCCCTTCTAATTTATACACTTTATATGTGTCCCAAATCCGACCTCCCTTGGAGTATTGCTCTCATATCTGGGGCATGGCTTCCCCACAACCCTAAGCATTCTGGATTCTATTCAAAGAAGAGCTATTCGTCTCATTGATGATCCTTCACTTACAGAAAGGCTTGTGGGGCATCTATTTGCTTTTTTATAGGTACTTCCATGGCTTCTGCTCTGAAGAATTGTCCAGTATAGTTCCTCCACTCACGGTTCCCAACCAGAACTTTCCACTTTGTTCGTTCTTTTATCCCTAGAGTTTCTAGAATGTGGAACCTGCTGCCCGCGGAGGTCTTTCCTTCCCCCCAAATCTTCAAGTATTTAAGTCCCGTGTCAACAAACTCCCTCTTACCTCGCTGAAGACACCCACGGTACGTTAGTATTTACGCTTTTAGTCTTCGTGGTTTGTCCAAAAGATTAAAAAAAAAACTTCCGCAGTTCCGCAAATTTTTACTTGACAGGGTATCCCATTTCGGTTGCAACTGCTGGGTATCTCGGTTATTATTCAAGATAGAAACTCGCAGCTTTTCGGGAAACAGGCTATTTTTTGTGAATCCAAAGATACCATAAACAAATCCATCCAAAAACGGATTATTATATATTTTTTAAGTAGAATGCAGCTGACGTAGTCAGAATTTTTCTAAATTCAAATTTTTCAATTTTCATATTCAAAATTTTGCAGTAGGCTCAGCTAAACGCTTGTCGCTCTTCAGTCTGGCCGTCCACTAAATGGTTGCAGTGGGATGTTCGATGCAGCGTACATAGGTGAACCTCGCGTGGTTGGTCGTGAACTAACTCTTTTGATGCTAATTTACCGACAAGCTATGGATCAAGGCAAACATCGAGCTGTGCAACACTGGTTCTCGACGGCATCTGTTCCGACGTCCAGACGTGTTCGCGACGTGTTAAGGTTGCTGGTCGTTATACAAATCTAGGCAGGGTAGAAGCAGTGGTACGGTTGCAGGTTGAGGTTCTAATCTGAACGCACCTTTATACTGTAGAGATAAGTACAGGGACAAAATGCCTTAAATCTGTAAGTGATATTAAGGCATCCTTTACGCTTTTTTGTCATTTAAATGCTTATTCATATAAACTAAAGACCAATTTTTTGAACTTACTTTTTTTTGTTATTGCAGGTAATAAATAATTTCAAATGGCAAACAGGTCAACAAATATTTAATAAAAGAATTTGATATTTAATTGGAAAAAATATTTACGCACATTTAAGTCGTTTATCTACCTATATTAATTTTAAAGTAAACCCTATAATAATACATCATTAATAAAAAAATGTAATATAATATTCGTTTTTATCCTTATGGATTAACTAAAAAATGACAATAAAATGTATTAGTTGTCAAGTCCAAAGCTATTATAACTTTTACAGATAAATTACACAAAATAAAGCATGCATGACTAATATGATCTAACATTTTATAGATAGTTCCAAATTTTAATGTAAAAGTTATTTTTTTATAAAGTTATGCCTAAATACCAAGTCATGGTCCTATTCGGATTTTTAAACTACTTATCTATTTTTGAATAAATTTATCTAAATAAAAGGGAATCAGGGTGTCCAGAACAATGTGGTGTGTAAAATTTTCAAATGTATTGTTTTTTTATAATTATTTTAATACCAATTTAGATATTTAAAAAAAAACTTGAACCGTCGGGTATGCATCAAAAGTCATTATTTGACATAAAATAATAAGCTATTTTTTACCAGTGTCGCCTGTGCACGGGGTTTTTAAGGAAAAAATGGGACGCCACTGTATTTTTTTTAAATAGAAATATTTTTTTTAATTCTTTTTTGGTTTAGAATAAATTTTATCTCTTTTTTAAATTATTTTATGTGCGGTTTTCCAGTAAAAAATTAAAAACCATTTTTTGGCATCGTCAGTTCGTATCGGTAATAAAAAAATACCTTTTTATTTCTATTCTTTAATTAGATAGAGATTTCCAATCCAATCCAAGAATTGGTTTAACTTTATTTATGTAAAAACCGTGCATCAAATAAAAAACGGTCAATAGATCAAATTTGTTTTAAACTAAACGAATATTTTCGTTACCCTGTATATAAGAAAATAATTTAACTGAATTCATACAGGTTGTTTCTAAATTTAGTTTTTTGCATGCAATATTTTCTTGCTGCAACTTTCCGATCTGTGCACGCGCATTTCTTTTTTTTTAATTGTTGCAAAGTGCGCGTGTGCAGATCGAAAAATTGCAGCAAGAAAAGTTTCATGCAAAAAATCTTTTAAACTGTAAAAACAGCTTAAAAGGTGCAAAAAAATGCACAGTCACAAATTTCTTAGGCCAAAATGTGACGATCTCCAAAGGTAGCTAATTTCGGAGATACAGGGTGTCAGGGTTTTAGTTTTTTAAAAATTATTTTGTAAATAATAGGTATTGTCACAATATTTGGCTAGAGGGCAGAGGTGCTTTGGGGAGGTGGGAAATTAGAATCTGCTATTAATTTTATTGTAACTCTCGAGAGCGCCAGCTGCGCTACCCTGCACAACTTAGAAATAAAATAACTTTTTTAAGCCACTCTGGGGGTATAACTTTAGATAAAAACTCTTTTTATTTTACAAAAAAAAGGTATAAATAGTAAAAGTTCCGTTTTTCAGATATTTGGATTTAAAAAAATACTTACTGATGGCAAGGTCTAAGCTGTACAGGCTTAAATAAAATGCGTATCTGTTAAGGTACGTGCACATTTGACATAAATACGTGTCAAATAACATAAGGCTTATTCTTTCGAGACTTAATCAGTGATACAACTGATAATAATCATTCTTTTGAAACTTATGTAGCTAACTTCATTCTGAATGTTTATTAACATTTTCAAATGGCATAAGTCACGTGATCAAATCATTAGGATTACTGAACTGATAGAAGTGAAACTGATCATGTTTCGAAAAATAAGTTTCTTATCTCTAGCCTGTATCGCACATATGAAAGGTATTAGCCGGATTTATTTTTTTTAAACAACCTGTATGGCTTAGACTTGGCTATACATATTCTGGATATCTCAAAAACAGTTGCTTAAAGCAATATATACTACCTTTACCTTTAACATGTAAAAACTGGTAAATAATAAGAATTTTTATTTAAAAGTTATCTTAAGAGACTACAATTCAGCAAAGAAAAAGCCACGCGTTAATCAGTTCTGTCTCACTTTCAAATTATTTCCTTTTGTTGCTCGCACACTATTTAAACAACGCGATTAGAAATAATTGATTACCGTCTTTATTTTTATTATGCCTCTGGCTTTTTCTTAGCTAATTTCTACTTTACTTTGTTTTTAATTTGTGCTAGTTACCGCAGGTGGCGCCCTCCCCCTCCACTTTTGGACAAAGATAAGTTGGGTTAGATCGTCATATTTTAGCTTTTAGCTTTGTTGCAAGGTTATTTAGCAGTACCTATCTTCCCCTTTCACGAATATGCGTTATAAAGGTGTATAATAAGGCAAATAAATACTGAAAATTATAATGTGAATACTTTATTTTTATTTCACCTACAATTGTTTTTAGCTTCTTTTCAAAGCAAATTTAAAAAAATACCTAAATAACAGAAGACCATGACTTGGTATTTGTAATAATCAGGAAATAACTTTTCCTTTTACTATTTTGTTATATTTTTTAAAATAAGGGTACCCCTAAGCTCCTCCTAACCGGTTTTTAATCTTTTTGAACTCCCTAATGTATACCATTAAACTTTTAATAAAACTAACTACTGCTTATACAATTTAAAACCATACCCTAACTTTCATAAAAAATATATTTTGTCAGAGCGCCCTTACTCGCAATATGTAACAATCGTCTCCAAAAAATCCTGCATATATACAGTGCTTGTCTAAAGACAGGAACCCCTTTTAACTTTTGAATTTCTTAGTATTTTTTCAAGAGAATTTAAAAAATTTAGTGAGACTACAGAAACCAAATTTTAGGCAAGAAATGACAGACATAAATGTCAAACTGAGAGTTGAGCGCCATTTTGAGAAAATAAAATTGGAAAGGGAAGTCTTGTGACACGTTATTTTAAAGCTTCTGATGAGTACTTTATTATAACCACAAAATGACCTAAAAATTACTTGAATACCTAATTTGGATGGCCATATTTCCGACTCTAATAAAGTTGGATAAACTTAATGTGGCTTAAAAGTCTTATTAATATATTTTTAATGGTGATATACCATACAGGGTACGTCTTAAAAAATATAGATATACTTTTTGTCCCACCCTGTATATTATCACCAATCACCATTATATAGATATTTAAAGGAGCTTTAAGAAATTACCACATTAGGTATATCTAACTTTATTAGTTTGGGAAATATGACCATCCAAATCAGGTATTTAGGTAATTTTCAAACTACCGCCATGTTGTAGTAGGTGAAGGTATTGACTTTATATTCTGGGGGTATAAAGTGCTCGTCAGAATCTTTAAAATGTTGTGCCACAAGAGCCCCTTTTCATTTAATTTTTCTCTTAAAATGGCGGCCAACTCTCAGTTTGACATTTATACCTGTCATTTCTTGCCTTAAATTTGGTTTATGTTGCCTTCAAATATACATAAAAATACCAAACAATTCAAAAGTTTCCTTGAAAGTCCTGACTTTAGACACAACTTATTTGTTAACCTTGTTACACAAGTTGATTTTTCTATATTTTAATTTTTGTTTTAAAGAGAAATCGTCTTTTTAGTTCAGATTTTTTTCTATTTCTTTAAAAAATAAAAGTGAATTTTTTAATATTTTCGCGCTTTCTGTACCCTTGAAACCCGTGACTATCCCGGGCTTGTCTGTGTGGAAATCCAGGATTGGAAGAAATGCTCAGGATTATATCCCCTATTAAAGTTTGTTTAAGGAAGGACGTAGATAATTATAAAAGATGTTTTCATATTTAAATACTTTATTATTTGTATTTCTTCTAGATACTAACAATTAAAACAAAATAAACTAAAAAGTAAATAATAAATAAAATCACATCCAAAAATTTCCCTAAAATAACCCAGTCACTACTAGAATTTTGCAGGGAACTTGAATTGGAAATAATTGTAACACCGTCCTCTTGATTTTCGGCTTCTGCAGCACCCTATAACAAATTTTTAAATAAGATCTATATAGGGTGTACAAAAATTCTACCTTGTCTAAGATCCGAATAGGAAGCGACCTTCACCCATCGGTTTACCGAATAAAAACTGTTTTATATTAAGGATAGTATTTAAACAAAAGTATTGCCATAGGGTTGCCTAAAACAATTAGGTCAAGGCTATAACCAATTAAAAAAAAAATATTTAAAATTTTTGAGTGACCCTGTATAATGTCAATTGTATCTTTTTATTGTACTTGACGTACTACTACTACTACTAATGTATTAGTACATTTTGTTTCTTTCATTTTATAAATAAAGCTCTGGTAAATTTTTAAATTTTAAACTTTAAACAATTTTTTGGTACATTCTGTATTATTTAAAAATATATATTTAAATAACTAGCATACGTACGTATTTAAAAATATAGTGGTTACCATTATACAAAGTGTATCAAAAATTTTAAGGATATTTTTTAAATTAAATATAACCTTGACCTAATTTTTTAGACAACCCTATGGCGATACCTTTGTTTTAAATACTATCTTTAATATAAAACAGTTTTAATCCGGTCAATAGATGGGTGAAGGTCGTCTCCTATTCGGATCTCGTACTATTTGGGGGATGATTTTGTATTAAAAAATACGTATATTCATATAAGGAGCGACAACGAAATTACTATCCAGGATTTTATTTCCTTCAATAATAATATGTATATACTATATAAATTTTAGTATATGGTGTAACTAGATGCCAATTTTGGATATAATAACATATGCATACTACTTCCGGTTTAATTGGAAGTGACATAAACTTTGTTATTTTAGATGAAACAACCTGTATATCTTTTGGGATTTGGATTCTACAAGTCAATTTTAATATAAAACCTTTTATAAATTCATGGTCCAATCTTTATTAGTTCAGACGATCACAATATGCAAGTTTATGCGAAAACAAATGAACATAACAAATATGTAAAATTCTTTTTGAAGCCTTGCTTTCCTAAAGTCATTATCTTACTACTTCCTGTTTAACCGGAAGTGCTGTAAAATCTAAACTTTTTAATATGATAACCCTAATAATTTAAATGGAACACCCTATATATTTTTTTATATTTAGATTCTACAATTTATTCCTGATATTGAAATTTATAACCTATCTTTGGTTTTCGAGAAAATTGCGTTTAAAAATTAGTGTGGTAAAACATTTTGAACATTAATGACTGAAATCATTAATTTTAATAAAAACGTTTATTTAATAATTTGCTTTCATTAAAAAAATTAATAAAGGTTTCCTATAAAACCGACTATTTTCCGGAGTTCGCTATAAAAGTCATGTTTTACAGGTTTACATTATTCCATTTTCTCAAGACTTCCAGTGAAGTAGGAAGTACCACAAATATGACCTTATAATATCAAATTTCCAACGAAGTTAAGACTAATATTTTAATAAATTATATTTATTTGTTTTTCCATAAACATCGAATATGGTGCGATCGTCTGGAAACTTTCTAAACGCAATTTTCTCGAAAACCAAAAAGTATAGGTTATAGTTATGTATAACATAATAAAATTATACTCTAAAGGCTCTGTTTTGCTTAACAGTGGATCATTGGGTTCCCGTGATGATTTTAATGCGGTTTATTTCACTGCATTCATCAAACTGCTGCGATAAACAATTTAATATAAAAGGACAATATTAGAAAGAATACATTTTTTAAAAAGCGAATGGATTTCAGAAATCTGAAAAACTAGTTTTTTGGAAAAGAAAACTCAATAACACCATATAACTAAAAACAAATCTATTTTTTTAAACCTCGCCCTTGACAAAATATTTGTAAAAGTGAATGTTTTGATTTTTTATTACTTTTTTGCGGAGTAAGAACGATTTTAAACTTACCAAAAAAATCCGGTTGCCGTTGAATTGAGTAGGAGTTCAGTTAATCTGAAAAACTATTTCCGTACTCTGTAACTCGATAGAAAAAAGAAATAAATAGGAAAGAAATTTCTTTTTAATTTCTTGTCTGTACTTTGTATCATTCTTTCTAAATAGTTAAATTTTGAACAATAGTAGAAATGATAGACTACAGCATCTGTAAGCGCTGGGTTCTTTAGTGGAAAAATGCACCCCTTATAAAAATACACTTGTCATTTCAATATTAATGTTGTTTAGTTTTATATGTTTTATTTATTTGGCATATTCATTCATATTTTAATCAGTCCAAGTCTCTTAAACTTTCGGTTTTTTATAGTTTATCTCTAGCTTAATTAAAAATGTATCTAGCTTTTGGTATTTTGTCTAAAAATTAGAGAAGAAAAAGCTCACACCTTATCTAAAGGTTAAAGTTCAAACAAAATACAACATAACAACATATCATAAACGAATATTATTTCCACAAAACAATAGATATAAATTTGTTTATTATTGCGATCACAATTGCAATGGCATTAATGTGCCCGCAAACCCCCGCTCATAGAAGAAAATAAGCGTCTAAGCAAGAAGAGTCCAAACAAAATAGAGAACAAATTTCTTTCCTGCGAGTTACCGAGTACGGACTCTGTTGTCTTCTAGTTAGGTTTTTTATCAAAATAAAAAAGGTAAGTACTAATAAATCACCTTTGGGTGAAATTGTTGTGATATTTAGTGTTCTTACTATAATGACTTTGAAAATACACTTTATTCTAAAAACCTATATTTCCTACCTTTAGAGAGTTATCAGGTAAGAGAATTAATTGTCCTGGTCTAGAGCTAATGAGAATTGATACTGTGCCAGATACCCATGCAGGACTAAGTGTTTTGTTCTGCATTAAATATTTTAAAAATACGGTTGCCATAATGCTCACACCAGCTAAAAGTGATGAATCTCTTGATATGCGCACTAAAAAATAATTAAAAACATATTAAAACCCAGTTTTTATTGTTGTTAGTAATATATGAGGGTGTTTTTAAACAAAAGCAAAACATTATAACAATGTATTTTACTGAGTATATTAAATACGGTGTCACACACATGGTTTCATAAATTCTGTTTACCATTTAGGATAGAAAAATACAATTTGGTATTTAGTTATCTGACATATTTGTGAATTGGTTGATCTATTTACTTCGGCGGTGGTAAACGGGGCGCAAGGCCTTCACTAAAGTTTTATTGAACAGGTAAATGGGGCGCAGATGATCTTGGGGTCAATAAAATCGTACAGGTAAACGGGGCGCAAATGTTTTCTTTAAAGTAAAGGTATCGAAATAAAATGTTGATCTATTTTTAAAAAATTTATTAATTATAAAACATTTATTGCATTTTTACCTTTAAGTTTCTTAGTCAAATGTAAACTTTGTATTTTGATATATGTATCAATCTGACATTCCTTAAGCTTTTTAAGAAAGACATATATTCCCTCTCGGGAAGGGCTGGCGCCCCATTTACCTATGATATAAACGTAACCTTACAGGTGTGCAGGTAAAAGAGATATTTTTTGCGTCCCGTTTACCTCCGTCCATTTAGTTGTTCTATTATTTCAGGGTTAACCGGAAACGATTGCTAATTTTAAATTTAAATGGTCCCCTGGTATATTTTACATTATTTTAATGGAATATGGCATTCTGAATACAATGACTGTATTCCTTTTATGGCCCAGAACAACACCATAAGTGTTCCTTTTACAATTTTTTTACATTTTTTCATTGTAGAACCGTTCTTGACACTATTGACAGTTCGGAGAACGATTCGAACGTTCTACAAGGTAAAATGAATACACTTAATGATACCTCACATATCATTTTTTATACTTCTGCTGTCAAAAATTTATTTTTTTAAATTCCAATCTAGAATGCCATGATTAAGCTAAAACGGTTTATTTTCAGTAGCCGTGGAAAAACGCTAACGATCCACTCTCGCTCCAATGTGTTAGTCAAAAATGACATATGGAGGAGTTATGACCATATAGGATTTTAAAACTTTGACTTCAAAGTGAAAAGGTCCAGAAAACAAAAGACGATTTATTTTATTTTTTCATGACTTATGACTCAAAATACACCGTTTTAACCTAATTATGGCACTCTAAATTGGAATTTAAAAATTAAAGCAGAAGTGTCAAAAATTATATATGAATGTTCATTGTACTCAGAATGTCATACTCTATCAAAATAAGATAAAGTAGCAGTCATTTCCGATCAAACCGGAAGTAATAAAAAACAAGTAAATACATCAACCAATCCAAAATTATGTCAAATACCAACATACCAAATTCCATTTTTCTATCTTTAAAGGTAAAAAGTCATAGGGAGGAACCACATGTAACAAACACCCGGTATATAAATATTACCAATGCTTAAACAGGTGACAGCCAATAAATGGATTTTTTGAAAATAATTTTACTTCTCTTTACACGTTATAATTAACATTGTATTTTTTTTTATTTAAAATTGGTAAGTTTAATAAAAAAAAATCAGGATTAACGAAAGTTTCTAAATAAATTAAGGCTATCCAAATTAATATTTTTTGAGGTCATTGCGTAAATCTTTCTTTAAATTTGGTTATCCAGAACGTTAGTGGGTGACTATTTTCACCACGTTCATTAACTCTAAAAAAGTGCTAAAATATTCAGAAAGTGTATTTTTATCATGGCAATATAATTTCATAATTAATACACTTTTCGTTTTTGAGATAAAAAATAAAAACGTTATATTTCACAATTTTGGAACGCGATAACTATTTGGTTGACTTTTGACCTCATGTTTATTAGGCCATCTACCCTTCATTTTAGCAAGAAATCAACTACTCAATTTTTTTGCATTTTTTAAAAACACCCTGTATATATATTAGCCAAGCTGTAATTTACAAATTTACAACTATAAAATATACTTACTTATGTTTGGAAGGTTCTCTCCAGTCAATGGGATGGTGAGGGATACATTTTGAACATGGTAAACATGAGCTAATACACTTACACAACCTAATATAAGTCTGTCCTTATTTAATGGAGACATTGCCATAGTGGTGATAGTGATCAGAATACATACTAAAACAAAGATATATCTAGTTCATTATATACCAATAAATAATTTTACTGTAATACATAATATAATAATTAACCTACTATGAAAGAAAATCAATCAAGTTCAGCTAAGTGAAAAGGTATACAGGGTATCCAATAATATGTGAACAATATCTAGAATCCATATAGAACATATGAAAATGATGAGACAAGTTCCTATATTTTTTTTTCCTTAAGCCTTTTTTCACCCTTTCGGGGTCATCCCACCCAGGTCCGACGACCGCCCCCTAGGTGGTGCACTGCAGCCTGAAGGCTTATTGTACCTTGACCCCTACTCCTTCTCATTCACACACCATTCATTCCATAACTTGATGGTTGTTGCTCGGTCCGCATCCCCGAGCAGAAACACCGTGTGCCGCTGCCCGAAACACCGCTGTCGCCGGACACCCATCCAAATTATGGGCGCGCATTTCACTGCTTAACTCCGGTGATCGACGCTCGCCGATACAACCGAAGCCGCCACAAGCGCGCCTCCCTTAAGCCTTTGATTACAGAGATATGTTTTCTTGCTCTAAAAGCACGCCGCTTAAAACCAGCTTTTCTTGAATAACTTTTATAGTACTATAATAAAATATGTTTTTAATCTGATGAAAGCACGTTATATCTGCTCAAAATGGTTATTTCTATAAATAATTTACTTTTATTAGTTCGCCCGGGGCGAACTAACCCTTACACAATAGGGATAATTTTTTTCACCCGGAGTAATAGAAAAATTAATAAAGTATTTTTGAGTAGCCTAAACCCTTAGCTAAAAGAAAGGTACTCCTGTTTGATGTCAATAAACTAAAGCATTTCGACAAAAACAAATATTTGTTTAGATGGGATATCTAAACACAAGAGGTTATTCTATTGAAAATGGTTTTGAAAAAATTATTACAAAAGGTTTTTGTGCATTATAGGAGTCCCATAATCTTTGATTATTAACGGTAGAAAATGCATAAAATAAGGAGGGAGCCTATGTAGAGCCAACAAACAAAATTATTAAATACAACCTTATTTAACCAAAAAGAACTCAAAAATGTTTCACTTTACTAATTTCGGACAAGGATCCCTTTTTCAGCTTCGTGTTTGAGCTATTTAAAAATGCTATTTTATGTCCTTTATTATACAGGGTTTAAAAATAATAAGTTCTATTATGTAAGAGTAAGTCCGCCCCTGGCGACGTACAGAAAGCAAATGTTTTCCTAGGACACCATTTTAAGGAGGCCTGAAAAGTTTCTATCACATTAAAAAGCTATTTAATTTTACCAAGTACTGTCAAAGTTATCTAAGAAACACCAATTTTCAGTGACGTAAAGAGGGGCTTTAGAAAAAAATATAAACATTCTTCTCATATGTTCTATATGAATCCCAGAGATTGCCCACATATTCTTGGACTAATATAGGCTACTAAAGCAAAAACAAGGCGGGAAAGTATTAGTATTATTGCTAACCTAAATTAAATTTAGTTATTTTTGTGATATTGCTTAGCTACATTTATAAAAAGGCCCAATTAATTTAGACTTTCACCTCGGAATCTCACGGAATAAGCTGAATATCTGTACATACCTTTATTTTGGTACAAAAAATACTCTCCTATAAATCCCTTATGATATCGTGTAAGGAACTCGAAATATGACAGGTCAAAATACCAACGGATCCGATAATAGAGGGCGCAGTGTGTAAAGCACTTTAGGGTATCTACAGGGTGTCCCATTTTGGTTGTCCCTTATGGGAAACTTGGAAACCATAAGAGATATTAAAAATCTGATACCCCATCCTCGAGCTGTTTTTGGAGAAAACATTTATGGTAAAAACAGATCATCGCTATCGCGACGCGTTTCAGAGATACAGGGTGATTCTCGATTTTTTCACTTTTGAAAAGGCCCTGTAGCTTTGTTGTTATTACCGATACGAGAAAACTAATTGCACATTATACAGACACTTTTTTCCGTAGAATCCAGTGGCGTAGCCAAAAAATTTTTTGAGCTGTCATTTTTGACATATAACCCAAACATGTTTTTTTTTAATAGGGACACCCTATAAATGATTAGGTAATTAAATTGCTTGTTTTTTTCTGATTAAAATAATATATCATAGTAGGTGGTTTAATAAAGTTTTTACGTCAAATATTGGAAAAATTATGACTTTAAAGACGCATTTTTTTATTTTAAAATTTAAAAATTTTCTACCACTTTATTTATAAATATATAAGTATGAAATTTTGGTAAATAATATATATGATGTAGAAGATTATTAATACGCATAATAAAATGATACACGGTGTTTCAAAAAATTAAAATAATTTTTTTATTTTAAAATTTAAAAATTTCCTATCATTTTATTTATGAAAATAAAGGGATGAAATTTTGGTATTTGATAAATGTGATGGTGAGAAATATTATTATACATAAAAAAATGATACAGGCTGCCTCAAAAATTAAAATGATTTTTTTTTTATTTTTAACTTTAAAAATTTCCTACAATTTTATTTATGAATATATAAGGATGAAATTATGGTGGATAATATATATGATAAGGAAGAATAATATTATATATATATATATATATATATATATATATATATATATATATATAAATGATACAGTGTGTCCCAAAAAATTAAAAATAATTAATATTATGTTTAAATTTAAAAATTCATAGCGTCCTTATTTATGAATTTGAAGCAAAAAATTTTGGTACTGTATTAGTATGATAATGTTGTATAAAAAAATAAAAATCAAAGTTATACACGAGGTTATACAGGGTGTGTCAAAAATTTTTCGATTTTTTTTTGGACTTTAAATTTCTTTTTTGTTTTTTTTTGCTCTATTGGTAAAGTTGACATGGAGAATTCATAAAAAATAAAAAAAAATAAAAAAATCAAAAATTAAAAAAAACTTGATAAATTTTTAAGTTTAATTAATATAACTTGTTTATTATTGTTGTGTAAACTAATTTTTTGTTTTTTTCTACGGAAATGTCTCCTGAGCTAAGGGATGACAGATTCCTTTTAAAACAAAAATATAAAACAATTTAAAAACAGATAGAAGCCGCAATGCGTCTTTAAAATCATAATTTTTCCAATATTTGACGTAAAAATGTATTAAACCACCTACTATGATATATTATTTTAATCAGAAAAAAACAAGCAATTTAATTACCTAATCATTTATAGGGTGTCCCTAATAAAAAAACATGTTTGGGTCATATGTCAAAAATGACAGCTCAAAAATTTTTTGGCTACGCCACTGGATTCTACGGAAAAAAGTGTCTGTATAATGTGCAATTAGTTTTCTCATATCTGTAATAACAACAAAGCTACAGGACCTTTTCAAAAGTGAAAAAATCGAGAATCACCCTGTATCTCTGAAACGCTTCGCGATAGCGATGATCTGTTTTTACCATAAATTTTTTCTCCAAAAAGAGCTCGAGGATGGGGTATCGGATTTTTATATCTCTTATGGTTTCCAAGTTTCCCATAAGGGACAACCAAAATGGGACACCCTGTACATACCTTAGCACGTAATATACACGCAATCAATCGTGATATTTAGCAAAT
>JACEGR010008716.1:0-33901 GCA_014170235.1 Listronotus bonariensis
CCAAGAAATTTTTAGTAAACATAGTCTGGATTCCATCATACGTGGGTATTTTAGGAAATGAAATCGCAGATCGAACTGCCAAACAACCCCTGACTCTGAACATTCCCATCGAATAAATTCAGCTTCAAAACAACCTCAATAATCATATAAAACTATCAATTAAGAATAAATGACAACAATACTGGAACCCAAAGTCGATTCATGAGATAAGGTCACGACATTCGCCATATTGGCTAGCGCGGCTGTGACGTCAAGTCGGGCCATTTTCGGCCATTTTTGATTATAGGCAGATCGGTGGCGTAGAATTAAGGAGAAAACAAAACAGAACTGTATGTTGAAACAAAATTTATTGGATTATTTTAATAGGCATAACCTAAAACAAAAACATAAATGTGGTTAAAATATTGAAAATTAAAAATTGTCAAAGCGACGACAGGACGATGAGGTACCTGGCAGAGCAAAACATTTTCCATGGTTCCGTAAGTCAAAAACCATTTTAAACTGTATACAAGGTGTCCGCTAATGAATGGTACACAGAAAAACCACAGATTCCTTATGCCAAAATATTAAGATTTAACCACACATACCCAATATCCAAAAGTTTATAATAAGGAAGATACGGGGGTGTCAAAGTAAAAAGAAAAAGTAAATTTATTTCGATAATTGTTTCCCCTTATTAAATATCTTAATAAAACGGTATCTCGGGGTTTTTAAACATTAACTTTTCAGATCGAATATTAATTTTTGCGCGTAGACTAGAGGGCGATGGGTACACTATTTAAAATTCTCTAAAACTACCCAATTTTTGTTACTACTCTGTATGTATGTAAATTAGTAAACTTCTCTATACTTTCTGCACAAAAAGGTATACTTAGTAAGAATAGGTCTTGACAACCGTTTTTAAGGTATTCACGTTTTAGTTGTTCAGTGCACCCGAAAGTATGTACCTTCAATAACATCGTATTAGCTATAATTACAACTGCTCAGATATAAATAGCTGATAGCTAAAAACTTCTGGATACCGAGTTTTATTAAAATGTTTAAAACATATCAGAACTTATCGAAATGTATGAATAAAAAATATTTATATCCCTTTAACACCCCGTATCTTCCTTATCATTAACTTTTGGATATAGGTATGTTTGTTTAAATCCTAAATGGGTATTTTCGCATAAGAAATCTGTGGTTTTTCTGTGTACCATTAATTAGCGGACACTCATCAGTATCTTATGTATATAAAAACACGAATGACTAAAAACTATTCGACTAAACACTATCAAAATCTCTAAAATAAAACGAGTCCCAACCAATAACATGTGAAGTCTCTAAACTAACCAAAAACATTAACAACTGGAAATCCTTGCAAAATATACAACCAAAATGAAAATGGCAAATTTCCACAGTTTTTACCAAACAAAGCTTCGACAGGCACGACTCTGTCATCAGTCATAATGCTACCAACTTTGAACAGAACTGCCAACCGAAATCGTAATTCTCACACTCTCACGTCCCTGATAATAGCTATCACCGGTCTTGCTTATGTCTAAATCCCTTCACATAAAGAAACTCTGCTGGAACCAATCAAACACCAAACTTCACGCGATTCAGCCTACAATTACACCATTTGATATACCAACTTTAAATAGAAAGGACAAAATAATAGTACGGAGATTAAGAATTGGACACACCCACCTGACACATGGTTATTTAATGGAAGCTGGATTTCTAAACTACAGGGTGTTAAATATTCAAAATAAAAATCTTTTTTTTTAAATATCCTAACTATTCTTCTCCTAATTTTGTTTTAATTTGGCAATAAGGATGTAAATTTATCACTAACCTAAAAGAAGAATTTCGGACTTCCATTGTCTTTATTAATTTATTCACACAACGTTTCGGGCAGTACTATCTCTGTCCGTTCTCAAGTGTAAACTAAACCTAATTCCTAAAGCTACTGAGTTTATATACACTGGGGAAGATCATTCACCCGTGATGGAGTTGGGTTAGGTCAAGCGTGGGGTTGCTCACCCAGGCTTACCAGGCGTCGGCATTAGTACGCTTTAATAGTTGTTCACAAATGTTTGGTATGTCCACACTTGGATTGCTAAAAACATCATTATTGTTTTCAATAAAGACGGCTTCCTTAAATTTGCGCTTTCTCCAATGTGGTTCCCTGTGAACAACCCGTGCTTCTGACCACTTGATGTTGTGTTGTTGAGACCAAACATGGTCAGCGATCCCTGATTTCGATGTTTCCCCACTCTGTGTGTGTTGTTTGTGCTCCGCCAGTCTTAAATTTAAAGGGCGCGTTGTTTCTCCAATGTACGACCCACCACATTGGCATGGTACCTGGTAGATACAATCTTTCTCTTGTATGGATAAATCGGGTTTTGTTTTTGTCAAGAAACTTCGTAGTGTAGATCCAGATTTAAAGACGGTTTTAATTCCATATTTCTTTGCTATTCTTCTAATTTTTTTTTTCGGACGTTCCGTTCACATATGGAATTGTTTAAAGAGAGAAAGTATCTTGCTCAGGTAGTCGCACTGGTGGTTCCACATTACAACTATTTATAATTCTATTTATAGATCTCTCAGCATAACCATTCTGAAGCAAGTCCATTTTGGTGGCGGTAAATGTGTGTTAAATTTTTGTGCTTCTTTTAGAATAAGCAAATAAAAATACTGCTTTTATGTCTTTTAATTTTTTTCCCTATCTTGTTTAGTTTAAGAGAAAAAAATCTCTTAATTGCATATTTTTAGATCATAAAAGAAGCATAACGAGACCTTTTATTTTAAAAATTAGGTTTCATAATTTTTAATTAGCAACTATGTAACAAAAATAATAAAATACTCTTTTAAACAGGATTCATATCCAGTATAACAGTTTTTACTAAAATAAATGTATTCAAAATTTTTTGGCTTTTTGAAAATTTTAACACCCTGTATCGTTAAAGTTAAGACGTTTAGGACATAATATGTTTATATTAACTTTTTTCCTAGGAATCATACTCTGTATTTTTAGCTATGAAATAAATTACCATGTTATACAGGATGTCCAGTAACTCCACCGATAAACTTTGAGGGCTGATTTTACAATGAAAACAAATAAAAAAGTTCATATAAACATGTGTATGCCCTAAATGACTTAGTTTTTAAACTACACGGTTTTAACATAATTTTTTTAATCTACTACAAATTTAGATAATTAAAAAAATATGCATCGGATAATTTTAAAAAATCTGTGCATTGAGAGACATTTTTTGGCATACAAGAAAAGAAAATACCAGTGTCGTCCATGAGAGTTTTAGGGTAAATATTTTTAAGAGTAAAATGGGGTATTAGAATTAACTTAAATAAAAGTTTTTTTTTTTAAATTAGTTTGTACAAAATTTGATCCTTTGACTTTTTTAAATTGAATGTGCGGTTTTTCGTAAATAAATAAAAACCATTTTTCAGCATGGCCAGTTCGTATCGCTTTTATTAAACTCTTTAGAAAAAACATCTTTAATATTTATTTTTATACGATAGAAATTTGACTATGCCAAGAAATGGTTTCTATTTTTTTACGCGAAAACTATACATCAAATAAAAAAAGTCAAGGAAGCAAATTTGTTGCAAATTAAATTGTAAAAATAATTTCTATTTTACAAAAATGCAAAGTTGCGTGCCATTTTTTCTTAAAAATATTTACCCGAGAGTGCTAATTTTTTTTGCTTGTATGTCAAAAAATGTTCGAATTCCAATTACCACAAAACTGGTAGACCCAGTTTTGTTGTAATGTTGTATGTGTGGCATTAAGGGGCTAAATTTAATAAGTCATGTGGTCTCTCTATCGGCACCTGAATAAAAATTTAAAAAAAGGTACTCCTTTGACTGTAAAAGTAGAAGTAAAATTTTTATATTCTATTTAAATAAAGCAAATAAAAATGCATTTAATACACAATTACATTTAATTGTATTTGTCTTACCAGAGTCTTTGATTTTCGACCCAGAAGGCCTGAGTTTGATCTCCAGCCGGGAAGACATTTTTAAGTAATAATTATTTAAGAAATAATGTCTGTTGTGGCACGACAAGCATTTTTGGTGTTTTTAATTATATTTTAAGTAACTAAAATTAGTATAAAAATGCAGGATTATAACTAGCCAAATAAATAAGAAAATTTACTTTTTTTTAATTGACCGGAAAATTAAATTTTCCACTCAATTTTTAAGCGGAAAATGCTATTTTACAGGACTAATTTACTTTCCAGTCCCTAGTTTACTTTGCGGTCTCTCATTTACTTTCCGGTCCCTGATATCAAAAAATCCTGTTAGCCATGACAAAAATTGTCAGAGTTCAATTGTTACTATTTGACAGTTCAAGATATTGTAAAGTAAAGAAAGCATCATTTTGCCAAAATGGAGTCAGACATGGAAAATCCAGATGAAATAATTGAAGCAGCGTCCTTATTGTCCTCTAAATATAACACTAAAAATTTACACAGTTTTTTTCCGGTCAATTAAAAAAAAATTATGTACGATACTCGACCGGAAATAATTTTTACTGGTCTCCTCAAAACTACAGGACTCGCCTACGGCTCGCCCTGTAAATGTTTTTCGTCGACCCGTAAAATACCATTTTCCGGTATAGTAATGTAAATAGCTATTACACGCAGAGCTAAATAAAACGACACGATATAACTCTAAAAAATATTCTTAGTTAAACGGGTTAATACTGCTAATTTACTTAAGTTACCGTATAATATTGGTTTATTTTTTCTATTATTTTTTTAAGGATATACCATTTAAGGGGACAAATTTGTCCCAAACAAATATTTAACAAAGAAGGTGAAAAGCCTAAGAAAACACTTTCTAGTTTATTAGATTAGTGGTGAGCCAATGTGTTAAGCTTGGAGTGTTGGTGTTAGAAATGTTTGTGAGCGTATATAATAATTTGCAGCTATTTAAAGTAAAAAGAGTGGTTAGACTACAAACATATAATTTAATATAGCAAAATTGGTGTTTATTTTTTTGTAACGGAGGTACTTATTATTATTTTATTTTTATTTAAAGTTTATTAATATTTCAAAGCTAGCCAAATAAAAAAATAATGCAAAACTCATTGAGTCCTATTTAAATTTGTTGTTTTTTTTTGTGTTTAAAAAATAAAGTCAGAATAAAAGGCATTTTAAGTATATTTGCCAGTTAAAACTACGGGTTCTTATTCTTTAGCGTTAAAAAAAATAACCAAAATATTTACGATATGCTGTTATGCTGACGATAGTACCCTTCACTCCACTTTTCAGGTTCTCAAACCAATCTCTCAACCTGACTTGGAAAGCAAACGCAGGACGATGCAGATATCTCTTTCACAGGATCTCAATTTGATATTGGATTGTGGCGCCAAAAATCTCATTCAATTTAATGCATCCAAAACACAATCATGTTCCTTGTCGCGAAAAAATCATCAAACACTCACCCTTTGCTTATGAGTGGCCAGGTTTTACAGAGCGGGGGCACATTTAACCTTGTGGGCGTCACATTTAAGAATAACCTTAACTGGCATAAACACATCGATCTATAACCATAGCGGCTTCAAAAAAGCTTGGATTTCTTTTCCAAGCCAAAAAGTATTTTTCTTCTTCCAATTTATATACTTTATATGTGTCCCAAATTCGACCCTCTCTGAAATATTGTTCTCATGTCTGGGGAATGACATCCCCTACAACCCTCATCATTCTTAATGCTATTCAAAGAAGAGCTGTTCGTCTTATTAATGATCCTTTACTTACTCAAAGACTTCCTTCTGTTGCCCATCGTTGAGCTGTGGGAGATCTATCGCTCTTTTATAGATACGTTTACGGCTTCTGCTCCGACAAACTATCCAGTATAGTCCCTCCTCTTGTAGCTCTCAACAAAGAAACTCGTGGTGCCGCACTTATGCATCCTTATACGGTCCAATTGGACAGGCCTCGAACTTCCCATTTCGTTCGTTCTTTTATCCCTAGAGTTTCTAGACTGTGGAACCTACTGCCAGCGGAGGTCTTTCCTTCTCCCCCAAGTCTTCAAGTTTTTAAGTCCCGTGTTAACAAACTTCCTCTTACCTTGCTTAAGACACCCACGGTATGTTAGTATTTAGGCTTTTAGCCTTCGAGGGTTGTCCAAAGATAAAAAATACAGCATTAGCCAAGTCAAATGGTTCACAGGCTGTGCGTGGGAAGAGACGGACTAACGCATGTATGATACAAACAGGTACAGAATAAATAAATATAATTTCAGAATGTTAACAAGGTGACATACCGCACAATGTGTCGACAAAAATGCCAAAATTAATCTTTTTATGACAACTTGATAAATGTATAATAGTATAATAGATAAATAGTGTAATAATGTATTAAATGTGTAATATTATTACAGCAATAAACCCTATTTAATTATTAATAACAGAACTATTAGTGCAATAAGACTGATACGTGTAAGGCTTTCGCGGCCATCTTTTGAGGATGCCAACCACTCGCGCTGGTGACACGTCAAGGAAACAAAATCCACGACAACGGCCGAATAGCCCAAAAAACTTAAGTTTAGCAAGACCACTGATCTCGATGGATTGCCAATGTTATAACCTGCGCGAAACAAAAGTTACATTACATGGGGGAAAAAACCGGTTTGTGCGCAAGCCACTTGAGAGTAAACGCACCCGGCACCAAACAAACTATCCGCATTATAGAAAAGAATTTGTTGACGGCGTCCTGGTTTTCTGTTCGAAGTACGGTAGCTTATGAGCGTTACGGTCAGACCGCGGACGAAGGATACGGGGTGCCGGTGTTTGTATTTTGCCACTGCTTTTAAGCGCGCATGTTCGTCCATCCACTGCGCGTGGTCGTATAAATAAGAAAAATGCTTTTTGCCACTGCGGATTTAAATGTAGGTTATCTATGAGCAAGACTGGTACGGTATTTCTTCCTAAATCCCTATCTTTGAACGCACTGTAAATCGGCTCCGCTTTGCTGTTGCTTTACTATTTTATATACCTTTTTACTTAGCTGAACCTGTATATGTTCGTAAATCGGTTTAAAAATTAAGGCCCCATAAATACTCTTTGGATGTTTTAGAATTGCTTTAGATAGGTAGTTCAAAATTGACGTGAAAAGATGCAAATAACTGTTAAGTTATTATATTTTAAAAGCCTGGTTTAATAGACAATTGCATATTAAGGCGGCGTCCATAAATAACGTGAGGCATTGTATTTTAGGTAAGTAATATTCTTATAAAAAGAATTTATTAATATAGGAAAAAATAACCAAAACAAACCTTAAATTAAACACACCGTATTTATTGCCTATATTGTCACTGTTGTCAATTAATTTAGAAATACAGGATGGTCTCAAAGTTATATAAAAAAATACAATAATGAAGTCAAAATTTTGCGATTTACCTTATTACAAAAGTTGATACTAATTAAGATACAGAATATCAAAGTTTAAATTCTATTTTTAATTTTAAAAATTACTATTATTATTATTATTATTTTTTTTGATAAAACATGTCAAAAAAATTCTGGATGCCCAGTTTTACTACAATATTTAAACGTTTTAAAAATTATCGACAAAAATTAAAAATATTTTTAAAACTTTGTTACACCAGTATCTGAGTTATTATGACTAACTCACCCTAACTTTCCTATTTTAAATAGGACACCCAGTATATTATTACTTATTTAAATAGAAAATAACATCCCGAGTAGATTGACTCTACATTTGCCAGTTTTCACATCTAACCTTTAATTTTTTTCAATTTCTTATGTTTAATCTAGAGTGCCATAAATGAGATAAAAGAACAATTTTTTATCAAATTGTCACGGAAAAATAAACCTAACAGTCTTTTGTTTTTTTATAATCAGTACAGAGTCGTTAAAAGTTTGCAAAATCGTATTTGTGGATTAAAGTAAGTTTTTTCAAATGGATTAAGGGTGGCTCGCTATAATAATAGCTAAAAAAGTAAATTTTTTCAAACATATTAATACCACACAATCAATATTTTAGATAGCAGTATATCACTAAAATCTTTATTAACTGGTTTTTTATACAGCAGCTTTAAACAATGTGAATGAATAATTTAATGGAATAAAGTAGGTAATGTGTTCTTTCTATTTAAAACTTATGTTTTTTTTTTTCATAAATTTGTTTTTGGTGTTGAAAATATTGGGTCCATGTAACGAAATAGTTTTGTAATGTGTCTTTCTTAATTATACGGCCCTTAATAAAGTGGCAATTCAGCCACGAAACGTTACGATAAATAAAATGAGTAAAAAGCGCTGGTAATAACAAATTAATGAACATTTTCGGCGGTTTTCATATACGTAAATATAAAAACCACCGTACGGCGGTTTTCTTCTTATAATTAAGGAAAACCGCAGGCGTTTGTTTAGCCAGTGCCTAAAAATATCTAGAATTATTATTTAACAATTTAGGAATAAAATAAAAATTTAAGTTAAAGCATGGAATTTTCGGTTAATAAACTTGTAGTTTTTTTATTGTACACGCCATTTCTAGAGACTCTGTATATCATATTCAGTAAATTAACTAAAACCATACCCCAAACCAATAAAAAAAATAAGCCATTTGAAAAATAAACAATAAATTATAAGTTATGACATTCAAATCTATGGGGACCTTACCAAATATAACAAAGTGTTTACATTGACTGTCCCGAAAAGTTTTTATCCCAATTCTCCCTTTACAATCATCCTAAAAACACCTGGGGCATTCCTAATCTAATATCCCGATAAGTGTTTTTCGACCTTTCTACCTTCGTGGTCAAATATTTGTTTCTATTAGAGGGGATTTGAAATGTTATTTCAATATAAAGAAAATGGATCTTTATTGGAGAAAATTTCTTTTTAATCTGTTTTTTTAATAAATTAAAATAAATCAGTGGTCTTAAAACCAGAAAAAAATAATTTATACCGGACCCAAAATAAATGGTAGTCTAAGATGCGAATAAAAAGCGACTTTGCACCATTTTTAAATAAAGTTTAAATAATCTTTTATTTTTAAAATAGATTTTTATTTTTAATTTAAAATGCCTTTTTTAAAAATAATTTTGCATACTGTTCTTACTTTCTGACAAATAGTTACACAATTTTATATTTTTAAACTTTTATGGCAGAAAACTCTAAGCTTCAGTATTTTAAAAATTCAAACAGAAATACAGGGTGTACATTAATTCTATCGTCAAACTTTAAGAGATGATTCTTTAACAAAAATTAAGAATAAAAACCTTATATAAATTTATTTTCCCAACATCTTGGTTTTTAAAGTACCTAAGTGATGTTAAAAATTATAAAAAATTAATTGTTCTGCTGTTCCTTCAGCGGTAGAAATAATTTCATCCTCCAAAGTTAGTGGTGGAAAAGAGCTGGTACAAAACTTCCTACTTATATTTTTCACAAAGGACCAGAAAGATTTGTTACCATTTGAGCAAGAAAGAACCTTATTTTTAATACGATTGTCGAAGGAGTTTTTGGCTTCAGAGCCAGTTTCTTGTGCATTTGGGTATATATGTTGCTAAATAAAAATAAAATCTTATTTGTTTACCCAATTTAGTCACAATTTAAAAATCCTCAATTTCAACATCTATTTTTTTACAGCTTTGCTATCTTCTTAAAAAATCTCAGTTTTAAAAAAGTTTTGGCAATTGATACCTAAACAATCATTGCAGAAAATGGAACAAATAATACCTGAATTTCTGCAACCACAGTTTTTGTACATCCTTTTGTACATCGAGGGGCTATTTTTCAAGCAAAACTTGTAGCGTAGGATATTTGATAGTAAACATTGAAATTAATCCATATCTTTTTTATTTTTTCTAGAAGAAGGCTGTGATTCTATTCTATTTTTGTTTTTGGCTTTCACACGTATTGTATTCAGCCATCGTCAAGTGGTTAGGGTCAAGAAATTATGGCCGATAGATTTTTTTATTGTTTATATTAGCCAGAATTTCTGTCTGACATTTTCTGTCTGACATAAATATCATGCAATAAATGTCAGATGTAAACCTACTATTACATTAGCCAGAATTTCTGTCTGACATAACCGCCCAACCAAATTTATTTCTATTTACTGTTTTATACTCATATGTGACTAAGAAATAGAAACTTTGGATGAAGAGTCTTAATAAATAGTAACCTTGGCTGAAAAGTCGTATTTATAAATCGGGGTTGACGAAATCATATACAAATTATCGGATCTATGCATATTTAAACGAAGGCCGTGGGTAATGGAGGGGTAATGAGCGTGGGTAAAAGCCGTGGGTAATAAGCCGTATTACCTGTTTAAAATTACATTAATATTGTATACATTATTAAGCCGTCGTAGAAAAAGAAATAACTTACAAATTTACAAAAATCGTTGCAGTATGACACTTTGACTAACCATATTTTGCCTAAAATTAACCTCAGCCTTACTTACCCATACATCATTTTAAAGGTTTTTTTTTATTTTACACATACCAAAATGTAAAAAGAAAAAAGTTATAACGAGAAATTAAAAAGATATACGTAAAGGTTAGTTATCGTAGAAAGTAGAAAAACTTGAAAAACCATACATTACTTATAAATAATCCTAAGGCCTAGTGCTATAGACCATTGGTTTTTTCATTTAATTGAATATATCTAAAACTGCATAGGAAAGAGTTACATAACATTGTTTGCGAAAAATAGGTAAAATTGCCAAAAAATGGTGTGAGTGGCAAAATTTAAAAAGTCGTTTTACGAATACTAGTAAAACTAAAGACTTCTACATAGCAGTCATTTTGTAAAAGAAGGATGTTGGATCTTTTCTATGGTTTAATGCCTATACCTAAACCCCAATGGAAAATAGTAAAGGGTCAAAATACAAAAAAAAAAAAATTGAAGACGCGTTTCTTTTGTGTTTTTTTGCTTGGTTTTTTAAGCATGTTTTTGTCAAAAATAGTTTCTTGTGAATTCGGCAAGCGCTATTCGATGGAGAATTAATTTTCTACAACTTTTTGCTTGACTTCTACCTACAAAAATGCGTAGTTTTCGACCTAACCTTAAAAAACTAAAAAGGGGATGTTTCTCACCCCGTTCTCAAAATCGCACCTCTCTAAATGGTAGCAATCCACGGTTTTTTAATATTTAGGTATCCATTGACCATATGAAATAATAAAACCCCTTTAACGTTGTAGTTCCTTTTTACCCTCTTTTTTGTACATAATCAATAGCCTAATGTGACCATTTAAATTAGAGACATTTTACTATTAAAGCGTATTGGAAAAAAGCGAGCATATGCAATAATTTTTGTCGGAAGTGTACAATGACATTTTAATTTTAATTTAAGATTTCCCTAGTTTAATATCCAGTAGTAGGTAAAAAATAAAATCGGCCTTCCTTTTTATTGCCAAAACTCAATACCGATGAAATTTTATGCGGCTATAACCAAAACTTTCCGATTAGGTAACAAACCAATAACAACGACGGAGCGTCTGGAACAAATTGTTTTTACTGTCCTTTTTCAAATATCAACCCTCCCTTATATTGTTACAGTTAGGGTTGAAATAATAAGTAGTAAGAAAAAGGCTTGTGGACACTAAAAGGGCCTATTATATGATTTTGGGGTCAAAAGGTATAAAATAATATTTTTTGTCACGTGGGTTTCATTTACAGTTAAAGTGTGCCGAAGATTGAAAAAGTTTTTATATTCACTGGGGCTTTTCTAACAATATGTGCGGTCACTTATTCGAAAAGGTAGTAAATGCGTTATCAAAAGTATGTGCTTAGAATAAAAAAGATCTGAGAATAAGCACTGGGGTGGCAAGTTCAGTTATTTTTATTAGTTATAGTTCTTTTCGCGATCTAGTGCAAAATCCGATTAAAGGTACGCGCACATACGTCAGCATCGGACGGACGGTACGGATCAAAAAAATAGTTTTAGTGAAATTAAACACACATACACACGCCCATACGAGTTACGGGTAAACCATATTTAAATATTAAAAGTTAGCGCCTTTTCACCCGTGGTATAAAACCACTCGGTTAAAACCCTTCGCTAGGAATCGGCTTAAACTCTTGTTAAATATCGCAATTTCTGACCTGTATCGCACATATGAAACGGTAATAACCGAATTGTGATTCAAGTTGGTATATTTTCGTGGGATTTTTAAAATCCGGTGCCAACCGTCCTCACATATGTGGGTGCACTGCTTCATTTATTTCAGTAAAACAATTTTTTCCGTCCGATGCCGACGTATGTGCTCATACTTTTAGGCAGTAGCCGAAATTGTTTGCCTGTTAAAGCAAAAATAATATATTTGTTAAAGGTGTTTATTAAAAGTTAGTAGACCGAGGCCACAAAAATATTTTTAAATAAAGAAACCATCAACTTTAACCGACATTACTGAAAGAACAGTGTGAAAATTTTTTAAATAATACTATGAAGCCTAGAAAACTACGTAAAGAAACTGGTGAACGTAAATCTGTTGATTTATGTAATGAAGATTTATTCCGTGAAAAAATTTATCAGATGTACAAAAAACAAAAAGTCCCCATATTATTATCGCTCTTTAGTCTAGTCTAATATACGCGGACACAATTGTAATTGTACTGATAGAGACAGAAGTCGAAAATGTGACCGTTAAAAACTGAAGAAACTGTAAAGATGGGTCCAAATTTAAGGGCCCCCACAGACGTGCAGGTGTACCCACGGTCTACCGTGGGTATACCCACGGTCTGCCCACGGTAGACCTGTACAGTTTTTTATTCAGGTAGACCTGAGACCTGAGCGTGTGTGGGGCAATCAGGTATAACTGTACAGTTTTAACTGCACAGTTTTTTCTCCGGTCGGCCGAAACACTACTCAGGTAGACCTGAGACCTGAGCGTGTGTGGGGCAATCAGGTTTAACTGCACAGTTTTTTCCTTCGGTCGGCCGTAAACAGATTTCTTTTTAATGAATAATAAAGTTTAACAGGTAAAGGATATAATAAATAAAAATTATATAATTTAAATAAATGTTTAGGTTAAATGACAAATACGGTATTGCTGTGCCACAATATATGTAAATAGTTTCGTTTTATTTTATTGTTTTTTTATTTATTTTTTTAAGAATAAAATATTTTTTATTGAGGCCTTTAAATACTTTCCCTCTTTGATAAAATGTATTATACAGGGTATACTATTTTCGAGAAAACACAGAGACTAAACAACAACTAAAGGTTGTCGTTTATGGCAATAACATGAAATATGGTTGAAATCAACTAATAAAAATCATAAAAGGTATCAAGTCCACGTAGAGTCCAAAATGTGATTTACCCTCCTGTCGGCGCCTTTTTGCGCTGCTAGTAGGACAAAGCTGCGCGGTATAATAAAGGGGCTACACTGGTTTTGATAACGGCCCATTGTAAAAAGTCCAGGTACTAATATAATAATAAATATATAAAACGTTTACATGTCACGTAGCTCCACTTATATGGGTAAGTTTTGCCGTCGCGTCGGTGGTAAACGGGGCGCAAGGTCTTCACTAAAGTTTTATTGAACAGGTAAATGGGGCGCAGAGATCTTGGGGGCGATAAAATCGTATAGGTAAACGGGGCGCAAATGTTTTCTTTAAAGTAAAGGTATCGAAATAAAATGTTGGTCTATTTTTAAAAATTTTATTAATTACGAAACATTTATTGCATCAAAAAATATTTACATTCTTTTGTTTACTGTCTTTTGAAAATGTAAAATTTTTGTAGGCTATTAAATCTTTTCCACTCACACTTTCAATTACTGATACCGACATTTTCTCACTATTAAAATCTTGAGTGGAAATCTTTTCGCACATCAATTCACTATTACAATGAGAACTGAACTGACTAAGTGGTATACAAATTATTAGTGTCAATTATAGGAATTCTTACGTGCCCTGACCCACAGCCCCTCTCGGGAAGGGCTGGCGCCCCATTTACCTATGATATAAACGAAACCTTACAGGCGTGCAGGTAAAAGACATATTTTCGCGCCCCGTTTACCTTCGTCCATTTTTGCCAATGCGTGGTAAGAAGACAGTCTAAAGAATTAAGGTGACACATTGTGCACATTAATTATTATGTTTACGTTTTGTTTTTATAAACTATTTTTTTAGGAAAACATTTAGGTTTAAAATAGTGGTCCCCCTCCCGCTTAACATATCAGAAATAAAGGTGTTTCGATATTGATTAAAGAGTTACTGAATTAAGTTGTCCGTTACTTTCTGATAGTACATTTCAAATTAAAAAGAAACAAATAGCTATATTTTCTAGCACTGTATTTATTGACATTTTGACTTCAGTCCTGAAGCTTTGCTAAATTTTCGGTTTGAAAATGTAGCAAGCAGTCGAAATATCAATAAATGCATTAATGAGAAAACAAAGTTATTTGTCTCATTTTAATTTGACTAAAGAAATTATGGTAACCATAGTCATACACACAAGCTTTTATTTAATGGGACACCTTGTATATTATTTATTTAATTTTAGTATTTTTATGCCATTTAAATTATATTTATAATCATTAAGTTATTAAATGGAGTTTACCTATAGTTTATTCTTTTAAAAAATTAAAAAAAAACAACCCAAAAATGTTTTGCATTGTTTAAAAATTCTGTTGCCATAATCAGTTACTATGTATTTTTTCAATTACAAATAAACCAGTTCACCCTCGAGTTTACAAAGGATGCCGGCTTCGGTCGCCTTTTAAAATAAACAGGTTAAAAAACTTTACAACTTCTACGGTCGACCTGCGTGTCTGTGGCCGGTACAAATAGGATATTTTTGATTTTACTCCGGTCGCCTGAACAGGTTAAAAAACTGCACAGTTTTGCCCACACACGCTCAGGTCTACCTGAATAAAAACTGTGCAGGTCTACCGTGGGCAGACCGTGGGTACACCTGCACGTCTGTGGGGGCCCTAATTCATTCTGAAAGCGATGCCGCCAAGTACACAAAAAATGATAAAGTAAAGAAACGTTTTTGTGAATAATGATTTATTGCATCAAAAAATATTTAACCCGACGAGTTTCTAGTACTACGCCACGTGCCACCGGTTTTAAAGATGGACAAAGGCGTATTAAGAGAATGTTTTGTAAGTAGGTGATATGTGTTTTAGCAATGTATTTTTATTATTTATCTAAAAACTTAGTAATCAGGTTCTGTCCGAGGCTACGTGCATTCGAAAAGGTTTGTTTACTTTTGTGAATAAGGATTTATTGTAGCAAAAATATTTAACCCGACAAGTTTCTAGTACCACGCCAAGTGCCACCGGTTTTATAGTAGGTAGAGGCGAAATAAGAGAATGTTTTGTAAGTAGGTGATACGTGTTTTTAGCAATGTATTTTTTATTATTTATCTAAAAACATCTTATTAGGCTTTGTCCGAGGGTATGTGCATTCAAAAAGGTTTGTTTACTTTATCTTTTTTGTGTACTTGGCGGCATCGCTTTTAGAATGAATTAAATATGGGCCCGTCTATACCTACTGAACACCTTTAACTCCAAAACTAGGCGAGTGCTTTTTATAACGTAAGTGGGCGCATGGGGTCAAATAGACCCAACCGTACACATCCAATAATCAGTTTTCCTTTATTTTTTTCTTTAATTGCTAAATTATATTTTTAGTTGGGAGCACTTATTTTCAATGCATGAATAATTAAGTAAATAGGTTGTCCAGAAAAAAATACTGTTATTAAAACTTTTAAATGTAATTTTAATTAAAGTCACTATTTTTTTAAAAGCTGTTTATGGGACGGCAATGCGAGAACGGCAAATAATAAATTTTATTATTTATGTGTACACTTTGTACTTTATCTACATTAACATAAATTATTTAAAATAAATTATATGAGCCTAAAAATGGGTATACCCATATTAATTAAATAAAAAAAAAATTAAAATATTTTTTTAACATTTATTTCTAACAGAATTTTCACATTTGGCATGGAAAACATAAAATGAAACTAAAAAAGCGTAATCCTTCTTAAGAAATAACACTTAAAATATTTGTAATACCAATTAGAGTGAGAGTTTATTTTGAATCTGTTCCTTCGTGTTGTTTTAGAGCTAGGCACTGAATACAAATTGTTTTTATGTGATGTTTGCATATTGGCTGTTTATACTTTACACAAAAAATGTTTTTTTTTTTGTTGTTGTCCCGACTCACTGAACTTCCCGCACCTCGATATACCTCTTCTTCGAAACTGCAACGTAAGGAGGCGCGTGGGGGTCAAATTGACCTCCACATGCAGGAAATGAGAAATGTTTGAATGAATGGTATTGTTTATTTTTCTTATTATGATATACCTAACGAGGTTTTAGAAAGGTATCTAGAGACTTTTTTTTCTTATTGTAAAAATCTTAAAGTTATTACAAAATTGACAAAGCTGGGGTCAGTTTGATCTCCGCGCACCCACTTAAAAATTGAAAACTTCTGTCTCTTTATGTATATAAGTTTAAATAGCTTTAGAACCTGTAAAAAGGATTATAAATAATTTGAAATATATTAGTGGTAGCAAAATTGATTTAGAGTAAGATGTGGTGTGTTTTATTTTGTTTTTAAATATAAGAATAAGTATTATATACTGTTAAAATATAGTACTTCTGCAAACTATTTTTTGTTTATTTAATTTCCAACCAACTTCACACATGAGTAAATATCTTTCGTTAGGTATAGTGCGGTCCTGCACAGTACATCCGAAAAGTTTTTTGGTTTAATTCCATTCCAAGCCAAAGTCAATTTCTTAGATCGTGAAAGGAACTATATACAGGGTTATTCACGGTGAGTGTCCTATTAAAAGATCTGAAAACTACCAAAGATACATTTTTTTAAGTGTTGGCGCATTGTTTAAGGGATTTCAATCTTAAAATTACGCTTCTGAGACTTCCAGTTAAGCCGGAAGTGCGTATCAACTTACTTATTTTAAATCAAACACAACCGCTTTGTCTAAAAGGTGCCGTAAAATGCAATATTTACATTTCTGGAACTTCCATTGTCTTTATTTTTAATTGATATACTACGTTTCGAATGGTAAAGTACATTCATACTTATTCCGTTCTCACTTCTTGAGGCCAATAAACGACCCTTTTGTCCCCTATTGTCGGCCGGCGCGGCGCTTTAGCTAGGTGTTACCTGCTATAAAATTTGAACGGAACAGGGTGGAATTTACTTTTTTATAGGAAAAAATAGAAAAACATTGATAATCACATATTTTATTATTAATAGGGATACTATAATTTATTTTTTTAAACATTGTCATCATGTGACTAACTGACGACTTTCTAATAGCGTTTTTCGACATCGCTTTCGTTTATATTGTCGTTTAATGTTTATGGAGAATGACAAAGAAATAATATAATTTACTTGTCGTTGATCATTGCGTCAAAAAGTCACGTGATGGCAATGTTTAAAAAAATAAATTATACCTACTTAGTCATTTAAAAATATATAAATAAAAAGCTTTTAAAAATACAATATACAATATAAAATAAAAAGTATCTAAAAATATTACAACTTATAATTATTATTAGGACCTATTCAATTAAATCAGTGTCACTATCACTATCATCCTCTAACTGTATAATTAACTCCTTAACAATACTTGAAAGTGTGGTATGTGATTGTTCAACTTTAATTACGTGATCTACACTGTTGCTTCAACTATTTATTGGTATTTTATCTATTTCCCTGGTGATAATGCCTAATACAAAACTATTTAAAGTCGGTGAACTGTTGTTACGTCTAACTTGCGATTTCAATTGATGCCAAATATGTTCTATAGGGTTAAAAATGCAGTGATATGGTGGAAGCCTTAAAACTGAATGTCCCATGCTATTTGCAAACTCGTCACAAACATATTTTTTCTCTATTAATACTAAATAGGAAAATTGCTTTTAATGTTTCAAAATTATTAGAGGATTACTCTACAATTGTTGCCTTTCTAGGGCTTCATCAAGAGTACTTCGTATACTGATGAAGCCCTAGAAAGGCGAAACAATTGTAGAGTAATCCTCTAATAATTTTTGAAACATTAAAAAGCAATTTTCCTATTTAGTATTAATATTTAAAAAATGTTTCACAAGAAACCAATTGCGGATACAATTCAGTATATTTTTTCTCTATATTAAAACATTTTAATACTTCAAGTAATTGTTTTTTTGAATAATTTTCATGAAAATAAATATTATTGGCGTGCATAAATTCTTGAATAATTGCTTTGGTGTCGCTTGAACAAGGGTGTTTGTTTAATTGCCTACTATGATAGCTAGCGTTATCCATAACAATAACACTTTGAGAAGGAATATTGGGAATTAACTTATTTTTAAACCAGTTTTCAAATAAATATGCAGTTGTGTCGCCATGGTAGTCAAGAGAAGAGTCTTTTATATTTTTTGCACTCAGTGATAAAGCATTTGGAACCCATCCATCTTTTGATCCCGCATGTATAATTGTTATCCGCTTACCTCTGTTGGATGGTGCTTTTGTGTTACATTTACCACTTGAATCGTCCCAACCTTTTAATGACGTGTCATGGGTATCGTACCACGTTTCGTCCAAGTAAATGATCGACCTTTCTTGACTTCTATACATATCTATTTTCGTAAGATATTCTAATCTCCATTTCCGAAGTCGTTGCGATTCCATCAGCACTTGTTTTTTGTCGATCTTCTTAAATTTGAATCCTAGTTTTTTCACAGTCTTCCATAATGTTGTTCTGCCACACTGTATGCCACTTTCGTCCATTTCTAGTCTCTTCATTAAGGTGTCCAATGTTGGTGCATTTTGCTCTTCATACATTATATAGATTTTTCGTCGAATTAGGTATTTATCACTTACATCAAGTTTTGTGGCAGTACCAGAATTGCATCTTTTCTTTCTCTTGACTATCGGTTTTTTAACAATATCGCGTATGGTAGACTTTGGTATTTTCGTTAACCTGCACGTTTCTTCCAAAGCTGCTTGTATGGAAACATCGTTTCTTAAAGTTGAATATACATTCTTTACAATTTCTTTAGCATCAACAGAAAGATGCTTGCTGTACTACTTGCTTGCTGCTCGTTGTCGCTTGCTTCATCGTCAGATTCACTCCATGTTCACCACATTTTGGAAAATCCTAAGCCATTTACTGTTCTAAGGGCATATATATATACCCAAACTCCATTTTAAAACATTCAGGTAGGTATAGGTAATTAATGTATGTTGGGTTTACCTTTATTTTTATTACAATTGATTTTTGCCTATAAAAGTTACCTAGTACCCAAAATAATGTTTAGAAATACTAACTACATACCTGTTTGCACATTCTTACATATTTTTAGACAATTTATATCTATCTATCAATATTTCAATTGCTTCTCAATGTAAAAGTAAAAAGTCCACTCCGGCCCTGCACAAGATTAAAGGTGTCTTTGCTCTGCAAAACTTGACCAAGCATTGGAACCCATAAAACCTATTACTTAGACTTATTAAAAACTCTCAGAAGCATTTCTGGAGATATTGATTGTTTTTTTAATACTTCTGATGTTTTTAACAATAAAAAATTTATTTCAATTTTTTTATCTTTTTGGATATTACGGTGTACTGAATTTTGGCTCCTATCCTTTTATTCATATTACTGCCCTAAAAAGAAAAGATCGGTTGCCTGTTTTAAGTCTGCATAAAGATTGATAATAAAAAGTTTCAGTGCTTGTGTGTAAAGGTTTCGGGAGTCGTTAAACTTTTATTGTCGGGTATTATGTTTTGTAGTATCAAAAAAAAAAAATAAGATAATTCCAAAAAATAAAGTTGTAAATGTGGGTAATTGGCTACCAAAAACAAATTTTATAAAATTATCGAAATTAAATGCCTGATGTAGAATCCATAACTTGACGTAACTGTCTGTGGATATTGCGTCCTCGTTTCGACAAATTTGTGTTGGTTTTCTTTGCTCCAGTATCGATAATTTTGATGATTGAGTTCATTGTTTAATGTGCACTCATCAATAAAACAAATATTTCTTAAAAATTCCCTGTCCATGTTTGCCCTTTCCATCATGTCAAAACAAAATTCCTGCCGTCGTATTTCATCCCCATCCCTTAGCTCTTGATGTCTTTCATATTTTTATGAAATGTATGTATGCCTTTTTAAAATCCGATGCACTGTTGATTGATCTTTTCCTATGATAACGTGAAGTTTCCTTGTACTCACCTTCCCTTCATTTTCTTTCACGTGAAATAAAATTTCCAAATCTCTATCATTTCTTACATGTTCTTCTCTTTGATAGTCCCTAGGTTCACATCTGCAGTTATATATCACTGTGCCTTTGGTCTAAAATTTTGATAGTCCTATCGACTGTTGATTTTCCGGATATCGGTCTATTCGGATACTGAGCAGTGAACATGCCTTTTAATCATCAATATTTCAGTAGTATAACTCATGGTTAATCTTTTCGCTCTACGATTTTTTGATAATAATAAAGCACTATATTTTAAAATGACAGCGTTATGTCACGCTAACTGGTATTTTTATTGTTGTTCATAAATATGAGGCGATAATAATGTAACAATTCTTAAAAATATATCAGCATCTAACTAGCAAACGGGTGTAACCGAAAAATCTAAAATTTTTACCATATACGTAGATTTGCATGCTCTTCAATAAACTTCAACAGAATTTTTCTCTAAAATAACTAGGGGAGCCAATAATTGACCCCATTAAAAATTACATAGGATTTCCTATGTCCCGCCCGGCGATGCATCACCCTGTATGTATTTCTAAATTTAATTTTTAAATTTGTATAATTTGACTGGTGCCCAAATGTCATAAAAAATACTTCAACAGAATTTTTCTCTAAAATACTTGGCGGAGCCAATAATTGACACCATTAAAAATTACATGGGATTTCCTATGTCCCGCCCGGTAATGCGTCACCCGGTATGTATTTCTAAATTTAATTTTTAAATCTGTATAATTTGACTGGTGCTCAATTTGTCATAAAAATTACAGAATAAATTATTTGGCAAAGGAACTAACATGCTACTTAATGTCCAAAGAAGTCGCAGCTTTTAAAAGCCATACACCAACCCTTTTCAACCTTATAGGCTTAGGTTAACTAAGTCAAAGAATAAACTTAAAAAACTAGTTAGGGTATTTGAAGTAAAGAATAAATAAAATATTCTTTAATTTAATGTTACCAGCGGTCAGTATAGTCGTAAAAGATTTTTTATATTTTGCTAACCATGTAAAAACTGACTCCCTATTTTAGGTAAAAATATTATATTTATGGTAATAATACAAAAATATACCCCAACAAGTTTTATAAAAATTCCTAAAACCCGTAAAACGCCACTCTCATACACTAAAACTTTTTTAATTTCTGAACTTGGTTTTCATTTGCCGAACCATAAAACCTTTTGACCCTCGTGCTTATCTTCGAAGTTGTAGCAATAAAATATATAAAACCCTCATACGCTGTAGATTTCCTATTTCATATATTAAACATAAGCAACGAACTAAAAAGCAGTTTTATAGCTAAAGGTGTCGTAAATGTTTTTCATACGATACGGAATCGTATAATTTAAAATTATAAAAAAATACATAATACATTGCGTCGGGTGCCAAGTTACTTTGGTGGATTAATTTTTGCTGTTTATTGTTTCGTTATTTTGTTTTCTAGCGTTTAAAATAAATAGTATACAGGGTATTCCGTTTTGGTTTTACCAGCAGGGTATCTTAGTTATTATTAAAAATAGAAACTTGTGGTTTTTAGGAACCTGGGGGAAGGAAGTTTGTTGACACGGCACTTAATTTAATGGACAATTCTTCAGAGCAGAAGCCATGGAAGTACCTGTAAAAAGCGATAAATTCCCCACAACCCGACGATGGGCAAGAGAGGAAAGCCTTTCTGTAAGTAAAGGATCATTAATGAGACGAATAGCCCTTCTTTGAATAGAATTAAGAATGCTTAGGGTTGTGGGGGACGCCATGCCCCAGATATGAGAACAATATTCCAAGGAAGGTCGGATTTGGGACATATATAAAGTGTATAAATTAGAAGGGGAAAAGTACTTTTTGGCTCGAAAGAGAAATCCAAGGTTTTTGAAGCTGCCGTAGCTATAGATACAATGTGTTTATGCCAGTTAAGGTTACTTTTAAATGTGACGCCCACAAGATTGAAGGTGTCTTTGCTCTGTAAAACTTGGCCGCTCATAAGTAGAGGATGAGCATTTCATGACTCTTTTCGCGACAAGGAACATGATTATGTTTTGGATGCATTAAAATGGACGAGATTTTTGGCGCCCCAATCCAATATTAAATTAAGATCCCGCAAAAGAGATATCTGCATCGCTCTGCGTTTGTTGTCCAAGTCAGGTTTAGCGATGGGTTTAGGAACCTGAAAGCTGGAGTGAAGGGTACTATCGTCGGCGAAACTATGAATGGAATTAGTTGTGGACGAGAGAAGGTCGTTGATGTGAAGAAGAAACAATGTTGGTGGCAGAAGTGAGCACTGAGGCACTCCAGCATTTACTTGGTGAAAGCTTGAAGAATGGCCGTCCACAATAACTGATATACAGTCGATCAGATAGATAACTAGAGAGCCAAGTACAGAGTTTAGTTGAAAGTAAAAAATTATGTTAGTTGGTGACTAAGCTTTTTAATTTCTGAACTTGTTTTTCATTTGCCGAACCATAAAACCTTTTGACCCTCGTGCTTATCTTCGAGTTGTAGCAATAAAATATTATATAAAAACCTCATACGCTGTAGATTTCCTATTTCATATATTAAACATAAGCAACGAACTAAAAAGCAGTTTTATAGCAAAAGGTGTCGTAAATGTTTTTGATACGATACGGAATCGTATAATTTAAAATTATAAAAAATACATAATACATTGCGTCGGGTGCCAAGTTACTTTGGTGGATTAATTTTTGCTGTTTATTGTTTCGCTATTTTGTTTTCTAGCGTTTAAAATAAATAGTATACAGGGTATTCCGTTTTGGTTTCACCAGCAGGATATCTCAGTTATTAATAAAGATAGAAACTTGTGGTTTTTACGAACCTGGGGGAGAAAGTTTGTTGACACGGCACTTAATTTCATGGACAATTCTTCAGAGCAGAAGCCATGAAAGTCCCTATAAAAAAGCGATAAATCCCATACAACCCGACGATGGACAAGAGAGGAAAGCCTTTCTGTAAGTAAAGGATCATTAATGAGACGAATAGCCCTTATTTGGATGGAATTAAGAATGCTTAGGGTTGCCCCTTATATGAGAACAATATTCCAAGGCAGGTCGGATTTGGGACACATATAAAGTGTATAAATTAGAAAGGGAAAAATACCTTTTGGCTCGAAAGAGAAATCCAAGCTTTTTGAAGCTGCCGTGGCTATAGATACAATGTGTTTATGCCAGTTAAGGTTACTTTGTGACGCCCACAAGATTAAAGGTGTCTTTGCTCTGTAAAACTAGGCCGCTCATAAGTAGAGGATGAGCATTTCATGACTCTTTTCGCGACAAGGAACATGATTATGTTTTGGATGCATTAAAATGGACGAGATTTTTGGCGCCCCAATCCAATATTAAATTAAGATCCTGCAAAAGGATATCTGCATCGCTCTGCGTTTGTTGTCCAAGTCAGGTTTAGCGATGGGTTTAGGAACCTGAAAGCTGGAGTGAAGGGTACTATCGTCGGCGAAACTATGAATGGAATTAGTTGTGGACGAGAGAATGTCGTTGATGTGAAGAAGAAACAATGTTGGTGGCAGAAGTGAGCACTAAGGCATTCCAGCATTTACTTGGTGAAAGCTTGAAGAATGGCCGTTCACAATAACTAATATACGTCGATCAGATAGATAACTAGAGAGCCAAGTACAGAGTTTAGTTAAAAGTAAAAAATCATGTTAGTTGGTGGGCAGCGTTATCCAACCTATCAAATATTTTCGCAGATTAGTAGGGTTTTAAAATATAAAGTTTTTTTTTACTGAAAACGTCGACTTATCCCAGAATTACGCATACCTTAAAAAAAAGATTCCAGCAATTACCGCATTTTTTAATAGAAACTTTATACGTTATTAACACTGCGCAATATTTAAGTTTGCTTAAGTGAGCGAGGCTTCACGGACCTTCCTTATATTTTTATCTTTTGTAAAATTAAGACAAGACATCTGGGCAAATAATTTTAATGTTGAAAATACAATATTTTTTTTTATTAACTGTAAACCTAACAGAAATAGGGCTGCATATTCTTGAATTTCGCTAGAGAGGTTTTAAAGGCCATAAAATACTTAGAAGCAGCAAGAAATAGAAGAAGAAATAAATAACACGTAATCATACCGCATATTTGCATCTTGTTTTGGGCGGATTTCGAGCATAAGCCATATTTTAATGAGTTGCGTAGTGGGACTATACCGGGGGTGTCAATGTATTTACTAGATAAATCATAACTCTAAGAGTATTAGACATAATAAAATAAGACTTAGTATAGGTAAATGGGAATTTTTGCATATATTTTACTTTTCGGTCTATAGACTATGAATCAAGCTCTTTTATTTGATACCAATATTTAGGTAGTTGTGAGAAACATATGTTATCCGTCATTTTGTGGCGGCGGCCATCTTGGATTTAATTTTTTTATAGTGGGCTCCATTGTACCAATCAAGCCCTTTCATTTGATACCCATACTAAGGTTGTAGTGAAGTAATATGTAATCCGCCACTTTGTATAGGAAACCATCTTGGATTTTGAATCATAAAAAATATATTATATTGTATTGTCATCAAGATTAAAAGTGTGTACCAAATTTTAGATTGATCGGTCGTCAGGAAAGGGCTCAAATTCCAATGACTAGATTTGACCTAAATAAATAATAACACATAAACAGGCCAAGTTAAGTAAAACAGTTTAAAAACCAGTAAGGGTATTTTAAGTAAAGAATAAATTAAATATTCTTTAATGTTAAAACCGGTCAGTGGAGATTTACTTTTCGGTCACATTAGATTTAACAGAAAATGACTCTGATTTTGAATTTTTTAATAGAACATTCTGCATATTATTGTACAGTGCGTCCAATTTAACTTGTCCACATTTTATATGCCCATAACTTTTTTATTTTTTAACTTAAAAAAATTATTCAAAACCAATTGTACAGTAAATTATCAAGTTTTTTTTTCTGTTATAAAGATTACACAAAACAATTTTATTAACAGAGTATATTGACATAACTTACTTTTTTTATGAGACCCCCTGTATATTATACCACCATTAAAAAGGTCTTTAAAAGAGCTCTACAAAAATACTACATGCGATATATCTATCTTTAATAGTTTGGGAAATATAACCATTTAAATCTGAAAAATAATATATATAATTTTTACTATACCTACTTAGGACTAAGCTTAGACATCAGATATAATGGAAATTACATGAATTTTTTTAGATTTAAATGGTCATATTTCCGAAACTATTAAAGATAGATATATTAAATGTAGTATTTTTGTAGAGCTCTTTAAAAGACCTTTTTAATGGTTACATAATATACAGGGTGTCCCATTTAAAAAAGATAAGTAATGTCAATACATTCTGTTTATAAAATTGTTTTGTGTAATCTTTATAATAGAAAAAAAACTTAATAATCAAGATAATTTATTTATTTATTTATTTATCTACAAATGTACACTACAGAATAAAAACATTCTAAATGGTACAAGAAAAGAAGCAATAGCTAAGGTTAAAAGGTACAATAATATAAATATAAAATAACATACACTATAGGATAAATTGAAACAGTTAAAGAGCATACAAAACAAAATAAAGTCCCATATTAGGACCACTGACAAAAATAATTTAAAAACAGTAAACTTAAACTAACATGTACAGTCAACAAATTTAAATTTAAAAGTGCTTTAAAAATGGACCTTACAATACATTAAAAGACGCGTAGCTGCAATTGTCTCTTTAAGGAACTTAGACTTGTACCGAAAAGATCAATGTCAGAGTAATGCCGGTTGTAGTTCCTCAAGATACGATCGATGAAGGCGCTGCGACCATAGTTAGTTCGGTGAGTCACTTCGAAAAATAGAAGTTGTTGCCTTGTGTGCCTCAGAGGCGCGTGGAAGAGAATAGACTCCGTTAGTGTGGAACAATCCACAGATCCATTTAAAATCTTAAATAAAAAGACAACCATAGCATCCCACCTCCGACGTTCCAAGGTTTTCAGACCACAGAGCAAAAGTCTGGTTTGATATGACAGATCATCATAGGGAAAGTGATGCTTGTATAATAAGTACTTAACAAATTTACTCTGCACCCTCTCAATTCTGTCGACATTGAATGTGTAAAAAGGACACCAGACAACAGAGCAATACTCCAAAACACTTCTAATTAGGCCATTGTACAGGCAAGTTATGGCCTTGGTGTCACTGATGTGCCTAGTGTGCCGCTTGACAAATCCGAGAAGCCGAAATGCTCTCAATATAATCTACTCAATATGCAGATTAAAAGAGAGAGTACTGTCAAAAGTGACTCCCAAATCATTGATGGTTTTGAACACAATCGAGGTTATGGCCGCCTATTGAGTATTGTCTCTCTGTTATTACATTACTTTTCGAAAACCGAATTACCTTACATTTCTGAATGTTTAGGGAAAGGTAATTTGCGTTGCACCAATCTGAAAAGACGTCCAGCTCAGGCTGAATATGATCAATATCTGAGTCGATGGCACGGTAAAACTTCAAATCATCCGCATACAATAGAACATTAGAGTGATTAAAACAGGACACCACGTCGTTAATAAACAACAAAAATAAAATAGGTCCAATATGGGATCCCTGAGGGACTCCAGAAGTTACTTCCACCTCACGAGAAGTCAATCCACAACGACGCGCTGTCGGCGATCAGACAAGTATGACTTAATCCACTGCAAATATGCACCACTAATGCCGATGTCAGACAGCTTTCTCAGAAGCAATGAATGGCATACGCTATCGAAGGCTTTGGACAAGTCTGTGTATATTGCATCTACTTGCTTTCCCGACTCAAGAGTATTCACCAGGAAGCTCTGATAAACGCCCAAGTTCGTCGCTGTACAACGGCCCCGATAAAATCCATGTTGTTGAGGAGCTATATACATCTGATAGGTATTAAAAATTTCTTCTGTCAAAATAGACTCGAAGAGCTTTGGAAAGGCCGACAACGTGGAGACGCCGCGATAATTGGATATATCAGATCGATCTCCCGACTTGTATATAGGTACCAAATTTGAGAACTTCCATATAGTTGGAAAGTGCCCATCATTAAAAGATCGCTGGAACAATCTTGCCAAAGGAAGGGCCAAAGATTGACATTCCTTTAGAAGGATAGGTGGCACTCCATCAGGTCCAGCACTCTTCGATGGATCTACGCTCTTAAGTCTGGCTTCTAGTTCACTCTCACTAAAAACATGATAATTCAGTACACCTCCAAATTTTACAGACTCCACCTCATCAAAATTAACGGCATCATATTTCTTGTAGCAAGATTGAAAATATGACGCGAATTCATTACTAATATCCTGAGGGTCATCAAAAATACAATCGCCAAGCTTCATAGTAGATGGTATCCCCGTATCTCGCCTTAAGTTTTTAATATATGACCAGAAGTGCTTCACATTCTCCGGTATTAGATGCTCTGTGCTGGAGACGAATGACAAATAACATAAATCAGTGTGAAACTTTACATCACGTCTAACATCCGAAAAAGCAGCATAGTCTCTATCCAAGCCTGTCCTCTTAAATCTCTTGTAGAGTGTATTCTTTTGAGCAATTAACTTTCGTAGATGTTTGCTAAACCATTTGGGATATTTCTCGCTTTGAACGACCTTTTTGGAACATACATTTCTATTCCCTCAAACACTCTGAAATAAAACATATCAGTCAAGGCATCCACATCATTATCGGAGATTAAAAAGACCAATCTGCATGGTTGTAGAAATTATTGAGTTCAACATAGTTTGCTTTACAAAATTGATACACGCTAATGGAGGTCCTATTTTTAATATTGGGTACATAGTGTATGTCTACAGTAGCCTCCAATGGAGGGTGGTGAACATCAGCGGGAAGCAGAGGTTGTTCGCACAATAAAACGGACAGATAATTAAAGTCATCGGAAAATACCAAATTCTCTGTACAATTTGGTTTTTGGATCATTTTGTTAATTTACGAAATATAAAAGTTATAAGCATTTAAAATGTGGACAAGTTAGATTGGACGCACTATACCAATTTTGGATTTGTAAGAAAAGTTTAAATCAGAAGGTGGTATATTTAAAAGTTTTTACGCTTAAACGTTTTTTAAAAGTCATCTTAAATATTGTTTAATAAATGACAGCCCTATTAGAATTTATAGTTTAAGTTGATGGGTGGAGGCTCAAGATTTAAAGAAAATACGTTTTCTACTTAGCCGACGTTTGAGCACAACAATTAGAATTGATTTTCCGTGTTAAAAATATATTTAAAAAAATCACAGGGGACCTATTCTTTATAGACACAAAAACAGTGGACACAACATAAAGGTTAAAATAATTTTAACTGACGAAGTTAAAATCGAAACGTCGGCTAAGTAGAAAACGTATTTTCTTTAAATCTTGAGCCTCCACCCATCAACTTAAACTATAATATCTTAAAAATTGCATCTAAGTGGCCATGTTCGTTCTTATTTTTTATTTATCATCATTTTAAACCAAATAAATTGATATTGTTAGATTTGTAAGACCGCTACGTCCTTGAAAGGACGTGAATTTTGTCCAAGTTCACGTCCGCGCTATGTGGCGGGGTATGCAGCGTAAACCGGCACGGCGAATTGTTGCAAGCTGACACGGCTTTAGATTAATTTGCACTTGATTATGCTCACTTAAGATCAAGTAGCCGTAAAACCTTTTAAAATGTTACATTTTGACCTAGAATTGTCAAGAAAATCCAAAAATATTTAAACGTACTGGGTGTTTCATTAAAAAATAAACAAAATTGGAGCTGTTTCTGGTTACACCGAAGTAGAAAATAGGCAAAACCTATCCTTTTCTGGTACCATTTATGTCTTATGATATTTTTAATATCAAAGATATAATTTGACTAATAAATTTTTTGACAACCTGTATGTATGCTAACTTAAAAAAACTTACCCAAAAACCATTTAAGAACTGGTGGTGGATTTCCATAATGTGATACACATTTAATCACAGCTACTTCACCATGAAGAGTTGTAAGGTTGTGGCCAGGTAGAACTTGGGTACCATTAAATTCTATTCTTGGTCTCTGAGGTGGAACTAAAACAAAACAAAAATATTACTTAACGAAAGATAAGTATTCCTGACAAACATTCGGGAATCATTTTCCAAAAATAGGAGAGTAAAACTCCTTACCTTTTGTAATTTCCTTGAAAAGCAAGGTCCTGCATCCGTCAAATACTATCTAATCTGGCTATGCGGATTTTTACACTAGCTAACGGTCCTTCTTTCAAAAGCAATACTATTTTGTTCTCATTAGTACGATATAGGCGATACCAACAAACCTTAAAGAAATTTCTTATAGAGGGCGTGATGGGCAATAGGCTTCAACGTTTGTACAGTGACGGAAATAAAATTTCGTACACTTAGGTTAACATTTTATGTCAATTTTCAATATTTTGGTAAACTTGGCATTTTACCTTTTCTCACCTTAATTAATATTCAATAAAATACATGACTCCAAAATAAATATATAGTTTATTTTATTAAAATGTTAAAGAAAAACACTGGCTTAATATTTCAAAGCGGCACCATTTTTGTCCACTAATAAGTTTAAACGTGTGGGTATTGATGCAATTAGCATTTGTGCATCACTTTTTTGTGGATGGAAATCATTGTTCTTGTTAATTTCCTTACAATTGATATTAGGGCTTCTTGAGGGCCAAGGTAACAATGAAATGTTATTTTCCAGTAGCCAGTCCGAAACTCTCCTTGCTATATGAATGGGGCAGTTGTCATGCTGGTGTATAAAATTTTCTTGGTGAAATATATTGTTTACCAATGGCAACATAACATTTTGAAATATGTGTATATAAGCTTGACTATTAAATCTTTCTCGAATACGGTGGCATATGCCTAGCCTTCTGAAAGACATATACCCCCATACATTAACAGAAAATCTTCCACTTGTTTTAATATGTTGGGTATATCTTCGTATCGTGTATTTTGCGGCCTATACACTCTAATCTGCCCGCTATAATAAAATTGAAAAATCTTCTTATCGGTAAATACCACCCTTTCCCAAAAATCCATATCGTGCGGTAAATATTCCGGTGCAAACCCCATTCTTTGCTCTTTATTCATATCGGTCAAAAATGGCTTTTTAGTGGCTACACTGCTTCTCAATTCCGAATTTTTCCTAATACGATTTCTTGCCGTTCTTACTGTCCCAGGAAAATTAGTTTGGTTGTGTGCTTCTACAGCTGTCTGAAATGGATTGTTTCGCAAAATATCTATCAGATCATTATCTTGATTTTCGTTTGAAATTTTTTTCTACCATTTCCAGCCTTTCTCTCCCATGATCCTGTATTTCCCTATTTAGTTCTGAGGCTTTGAAAAGTGCTTCTTGGTTTCTCAACTTACTGAGCTATTCTTCCCAGAGAAACACCTTCTTCGAATAGAGTAATTACTCTCGCCTTCTCTAGTTCATTCAATTTCCAAAATTAAAAAAAGTAAAATAATATAATTTTGAAATGTGTGACATAACAATTTGTCAAGTAAGGTATATTTTCAGGTGATCCAGGTACGCAAAAGCCACATCACACTGGAAAAAATTAGGTGTAGAAGATCTTAATTCCGTCACTGTACGTCATCGCAGGTTTTTAAGGAATTTTTCTAGGATTCGTTGTTATCGCCTAAGAAGAACAAAACTGTTCGAAACCGGTCTGCGGTTGGTGATCTCAAATAGCTCTAAAAGAAAGTCCTTTGGCTAGTGTGAAAATCCGCATCGCCAGATTGGATCGTATCCAACGGATGCAAAACCTTGCTTTGCAAGAAAATTTCAAGCAGTATGGAGTTTTACTCTCTTGGTTCTGAAATATATATATATATATATATATATATATATATATATATATATATATATATATATATATATATATATATATATATATATATATATATTTATATAGTTAAAAGAAAACATCCTGCTTTTCTATATTAAAAATGTATTTGTCATTTTAAAAAATATATATAAGCTACATTACTTAATAAAATAAAAGAAAGCATCGAACCTCAATATTAGATATAAATGTTAAATGTTTTTTGATGTCTCAACACCAATTCAAAAATTTTCCTAACCTTACAAAAACTGGAAGTTTTAACGATTTTTAGAAATTTATTGAAGATTTATGGGTGCTGTGGTATATTTAACTGGTATCGTTAGATTTCTTTAAAAAAATCGAAAAATGGTAAAAACTTAACGACAAAACTATGATTTGTCATATTTTATTATTTTTCAATACTTAAACTTGCAATTTTAATTTTTTGACATTTGGTAAAGTTTCTTTTACTAAAATAGCATGAAATAATTATAAAAAGTAAGATTAAACAAAAGTTTCAAATTCCGTTTTTCTTTGTTAGCAAATGTTTCTAGGTAAATACCAAATAAAAGTTATTCCATTAAACCAAAAGCCCACTGCATTCAAGCCGTAAATTAAATTTTTATTTCGGTAGTATTCATTTATCAGTTTTGAAATAGATTCAGGAGCTCAAAACAATTTGTTAAATTTTTCATTATAGTTGCGCACCGTCAATATTGGAAAATCCTGCAATTCATTGTTTTTATTGGCAAATGGTCGAAAATTTCCATTAAATTACACCAGTGGCCATCAAAAGCCACTTTACAATAATTAAAATAAAGTTAAATGGAGCACATGTGGTTCGGGTAAGCAAAATAGCTAATCACTTTGATACGTAAAGCATTTAACATGTGCATTTATCTATGTCAGCTTCTCACACAGAAATCGTGTATAATTTATTTTCCTGTTAGGCATTACATGCAACATTTTATTTTAACACTTTAAAAAGATAAAAACGTTCATATTTTAAATGTATTGTGACGTAAATTTTTTGATTACATAAGACCATTTTACGTCACTGGGACTAATATACCATTAGATAAGATTAGATTAGAATAGGGCCGGGAAAACCCATGCACTGAAGCCGCTCGGCTTATTGTGCGCTCTGTCTTTTTACGTTTGGGTGATGTCAGCCAGACGGGACCTACAGGTTAACATGGGTTCCGAACCACGGTCCTATGAGCGACAACTTAAGACCTCGTCCCCACCCAGGGGGCACTACTGAATCTACCAACTGAGTGGGGTCCGCATGTCTACGGTTGCGCAGGACACGACAAAATGTGTTCCGGCGCCCTGGTCGCTTTGGTGGCCTTCAGCGTCGATACACTTTGCACTTTGTCCGTCTGGTGTTGAGCTAACCACTAAATTTCCGATCAACTTATAAATAAGTATTTGGCCTCAGCAGGATTCCAACCCACCTCACGTCCGTTGTGCGCTTAACGACTTAACGCCATACACGGTAAGCCACGGACTTCTTATCATTACTTAATATACCATATGGAACTCTTTCTTCTGACCATTAAGCCGGCGGATCATAACAACTCCTTAGGCATTTTTAACTAAACTAACATAACTTAGAACGGACTACGGACATACCCCGCACTCGGGGTAGCCCGTACCGGCCTAACTAAAACTTTTACTTTTTACTTAAATTCACTTCCACTACTTAATTCTTAAATTTTTTTATTTTTCTTACTAACCTCCCTTGTTGAGTTAATTTGTATATACAGTGTGTCCAATAAGGATCCTAAGCATGGGAGTCTCAGTACCTGTTGGAGATACACCTTAGGTGTATGGCGCGCTTGTGGCTGCTCCGGTTGTATCGGTAGCATCGATCTCCGGAGTTAAGCAGTGAAGTGCGCGCCCATAACTTGGATGGGTGACCGGCGTTGTCGGTTTTAGGCAACGGCACGCGGTGTTCTGCTCGAGGGTGAACGAACGGACCGAGCAGCAACCATCCAAGTTATGGAATGAATGGTGTGTGAATGGGAAGGAGTAGGGGTCAAGGTACAATAAGCCTTCAGGCTGCAGTGCACCACCTAAGAGGGCGGTCGTCGGACTTAGGTGGGATGAGCCCGAAAGGGTGAAAGAAAAAAATCAAAAACCTGTTGGAGATACACCTTGGGTTAAATTTAAAAAAAATTGTGTTTTTTAAAGCTTATTAACATGCCGTTTAAAAACTTAAAAATTGTCATGGCCTGCTGAGATATTTGGCAAAAACGAAAATTTGACTATGTCGATTTTCTTTTTTCTGACTTTATTTGAAGAGATATAAAAAATCTAATAACACTTTTTTATTGTCACTTTTTAGCTACTACATGATGGTATTTTTAGATTTTATATCCGACGTTTCGTTTTCAAGAAATCATCATCAACTTTATTTTTTTATATGGCTCGAAAAAGAGTACACCCTGTATCTGATCCCATTTCTTATTACAAATTTAACGATGTATCACATGTCATATTTTAAATTTTAGTTAAAAGAAAAATTGCATTTGTTCCATTTTCTAAAGATATTTTTAAGTAGGCCTTGCAAACAAATGCTTTGACTTTAATACCTGTTACCGTGTCTGTAACATAATTTAATGTCATATTATACCAGTGGCTACGACAGTTTGTAGTTATAGTTAAGGTAAGCAGCGTTTTGGAATCAGTTTTCGTATACAGCGTGTCTTTAGAAGTACTTTAGTTTTCTCTTTTATATATATTTTTTTAATTAGACCATAACATTAAGTTCCTTACAAGTTTGCCAAATAATATGTTGTTTAAGTTTTTAATAAAATGGTTTGATCTTATGCTTACAT
>JACEGR010008717.1:0-33888 GCA_014170235.1 Listronotus bonariensis
GACAAACCATGAAGGCAGAAGCCTAAATACTAACGTACCGTGGGTGTCTTAAGCGATGTAAGAGGGAGTTTGTTGACACGGAACCTTAAATACTTGAAGATTTGGGGGAAGGAAAGACCTCCGCGGGCAGCAGGTTCCACAATCTAGAAACTCTAGGGATAAAACAACGAACAAAGTGGGAAGTTCGGAAGCCTGTCTAGTTGGACCGTATAGGGATGCATACGCGCGGAACCACGAGTTTCTCTGTTGGGAACCGTGAGTGGAGGAACCATACTGGACAATTCTTCAGAGCAGAAGCCATGGAAGTACCTATAAAAAGTGGTAAATTTCCCACAGCCCGACGATGGGCAAGCGAGGAAAGCCTCTCTGTAAGTGAAGAATCATTAATGAGACGAATAGCTCTTCTTTGAATAGAATCAAGAATGCTTAGGGTTGTGGGGGACGCCATGCCCCAGATATGAGAACAATATTCCAAGGAAGGTCGGATTTGGGACACATACAAAGTGTATAAATTAGAAGGGGAGAAATACTTTTGGCTCGAAAGAGAAATCCAAGCTTTTTTGAAGCTGCCGTGGCTATAGATACAATGTGTTTATGCCAGTTAAGGTTAGGACTCTTTTCGCGACTAGGAACATGATTGTGTTTTGGATGCATTAAAATGGACAAGATTTTTGGCGCCCCAATCCAATATTAAATTAAGATCCTGCGAAAGAGATATCTGCATTGCTCTGCGTTTGTTTTCCTAATCAGGTTTAGTGATGGGTTTAGGAACCCGAAAACTGGAGTGAAGGGTACTATCGTCGGCGAAACTATAAATGGAATTAGTTGTGGACGAGAGAAGGTCGTTGATGTGAAGAAGAAACAGTGTTGGTGCCAGAACTGAGCCCTGAGGGACTCCAGCATTTACTTGGTGAAAGCTTAAAGAATGGCCGTCCACAATAACTGATATACGACGATCAGATAGATAACTAGAGAGCCAAGTACAGAGTTAAAACTCAAGAGACTTATTCCAGCAGTGTGATACAAAGCAAAGAAGATCTGCTGTAGATCTTTTGTGGCGAAATCCATACTGCCTGTCATGCAAAATTTTGTGTACTTAGAATTTGAGAACTAATTAATTTTTCCATTACTTTACAAAGAACTGAGAGAATTGAAATTGGTCTATAGTTAGATGGAAGAGATTTAGATCCTTTCTTGGGAATAGGCTGAACACGCGCAGCTTTTCAGCTTTCCGAAAAGATACCTGTGTCGTAAGAAATTCGAAAGAGCCGAGTTAAGATTGGTGTAAGTTCTGGAGCACATTTTTTTAAAACGATTGCTGGTATGCCATCTAGCCCAGACGATTTCTTGGTGTTAAGGGAAGAAAGGATATGCTTAATGTGTTTTACCTTAAAAATAATATCAGGCATTTTATGAGGAACTGGGGTAACCGCTGGAATTGGATGATTTACGAGAGGGTCAAGGGTTGAATTGGCAGCAAATTGTTTAGCAAATAGTTCTGCCTTGCCTTTAGCGGTAGAAATAATTTCATTTTCCAAAGTTAGTGGTGGAAAAGAACTAGTACAAAAATTCCTACTTATGTTTTTCGCAAAGGACCAGAAAGATTTGCTGCCATTTGAGCAAGAAAGAACTTTGTTTTTAATACGATTGTCGAAGGAGTCTTTGGCTTCAGAAATTGTTTAATTGTAGTAGTTTCTTGCTTCAATCCTGGCCTGTCGGTTTTCTGGACTAGGATCTTGTAGAAACTTCTTGTGAGCCTGAACTTTTAAAATTCTAGCTTTATCACAAGATTTGGAAAACCAGGGTTTGTTAGGTTTCAGTGCCCAATTGAATTGATTCAGTAAGTTGAATGCAAATTTTAGAAGAATCACGAGAAGAAAAGCAGATGGAATTCCAGGGGTAAGTGGCGAAGAAGTCCCTTAGGCCATCCCAGTTGTAGTGTCATACGGTGCGTGGTGGCATGTATTCATTTACCTCGGGATGTGCAGGGTAAGATATAGTAACTAAGCCATGATCTGAGCGACCTAGGGGAGCTGTGACAGATGTTTGATAGAGTTCGGAGTTGGTAGTAAGAAAGAGATCTAGGGGATTTGCAGTGTGTCATTTTACCTGAATATGTTATTTTAGGCTAGTTTTTCCCTTTTATTTTGGATCTTGCTCAATAAAATGCAAATCAAAAACAATCATATATGGTTATCACAAAACTGACCACGAAAAACAGAAAAATAACCTATTTTAGTACGGTTATCTACTCATCACCAAAGTAGGTTAATAATTTTAAAAAAGTATATTTTGTAACATGTTAAAAAGGCTATATATTTCTTGTTAATGGTGTAGTTTAACCTAAAAGAGTCTGAAAATATGCTTTTCCTTTGAGCTGCACATAGTATTTTTTTTTCGATTATTATGATGTTTGGTTTTAGGTAGCATAAAATATTGATTAATTTTAAGTTAATTAAATTTAAACATTATAATAATTGTATTTTTTGTTATTATACGTTACTACAGTATTACATTTTAATATATTGTTTAGTTTTGGTTGGTAGACTCACATTGACAAAAGTTAACGGTGGACATTAACAGCATAGGGAATGTTAGGCAGCCAAAAAAAATTTCCGCCCAGGCCTGCAATATTTTTCCAGCCCCTTAAATGAATGTTGCTGAGCAGCTTGCTAAAGCTACTAGGCTAGCTAAGCTACCCTAATGCAGACCTGGGTATTTGTCTCGATAGTGGGAGCAACTACAAATTTAACCAAATTTGGTATACGGGATTTTTGGGGAGCTGATCACAAATCCTAGAGAATCTTTAGTCGAAAACGTTTTGCTTTCCTAGATATCCATTTATTAAAGTTTAACCTAAAACTAACCTTAATTTTACGACATTACCCTTTTTTGCACGAAATTTCTGATTAGGTTTAGCTAAATTAAATTAATTTTTAACTTTAATAATAAATACTTTAAAAACAAAACGTTTTCGACTAAAAATTCTTTTAGATTCGTAATCATTGCAGCAAAAAACCGCGGTATATCAAATTTCGTTGAAATTTTAGTTGCTTCCACTTTTAAAACAATTTCTCAGAACTGTACATTCAAGGTATGAAACCTGTAATTTGGGGCTAAGAAAACTTATAGCTTTAAATAAAATAGGTAAAGTAATTTAACTTTTGGTCCAAAATATGTTGTTCTATTTATTAGTATCCAGCTAGCAGAAACATATATTATTATTTTAAAGTACCAAAAGTGTAAAATTTGTATTAAAAATTAAATATTTTTTTAAATTTAAATGTTTACAGTTTAAAATGTGTACTTACTAAGTCGATTTCAAATCGCGTTATTTTAAATCGCAATATACCGCTTAATAATATAATTTAATAAGTTTAAATTAATTTTTTAGACCACAGAATATAAAACACAAACGGCTTTTAATAAAAGCAGATATTATAAATATGTTAGTAAACAATTACCAACTTTAAATTATTTTACCAAAGGTTTTATTTTGTGTTTTAAATTAATTCCAAAAAGGTATAAACAGTAATAAATAATAAATGTTACTAAATATAGTTATTTTATTTATATAGTGTGGTCGCGTGGGTTGGAAAATGTTGATATTGAGTTGCTACATATATATATTTTTAAATCAGTATAAAACCGCCCTTGTATATTCAAAATAACTTCTTCTAATTTTATTTTACAGCTGACCATTTACTGTGACCTAATGACCAATCGTGACCAATTGCTACAGCATGAAATGACCTCCCGATATAGATGTTCAAGTAATACATATATTTATGTAGCAATTATTGATTTTAAAATAATAAATCCTTTTAATTTAACAAAGTATCTTTGACCAAATACTAATTACCCATGACCAATTATCTAATGGTTACTAGCTTTTAGATTTTTTTTTTTTTTTTGAATAAAACATTTTTAATTTTGGGCCGCTCACAAAATTTTCTCGTCCTTCATTTAATACAGAACTTCTTTAATCTTAATGACCAATATTTATCATTTTGTGATCATTTTTTTAATAATCCATATACAGTGTGTCCGTCTCTCTATATGGAAAACATTTTAATTATTAATTAAAAAAAAATCTTATAAAAAGTTCTGCATGGTCTAAAACCTTAAAAGCAATTGAATCGTTTATTTCAGAAACCCATTATCTCCAGAATATTACATTTTGAGTAAACTAATAAAAACTACAAAGTTTCAACAAAAATAATTTTTTTGTGATAAAAAATAGTTTTGAAGCTGCCCGACAGACGTTTTTAATGTGCATAGATGAGGGGATTTTTGCACTAAACAATGTGTTTACCCCTATACAATTCAATTTTACCCAAGAGTCAATTTCTAAAATTTTGATCGATATGGGCTTTCTGAAATAAACGATTCAATTATAAGATATTTATTTTTTTCAGTAGTGTACGAGGTATCTTAGAAAAATGAATTTTGTTTAAGAAAAAGTATTTCTATTTTTAAAAATATTAAAAATTATTATTAAAAAAAATGTTTTGAAATTAAAATAACTCTTGAATATGCAAACTCCTTTTTTTTAAGGAAAATGTTTTTGTTTTTTATTTTTTTATGATAAAACGATGAAAATTTAAATTTGTACATTTGTTAATACTTATTTTGAAAGGTAATATCCTAAGAAAGTTTAAGAACTGTCAAACGAATTTTGGTTGCATCGTTTTTGAGATAATTAACAATACCTAGTCTTTTGTGTATTCATTAATAAAAAAATAAAAAAACTAATGCCATAGTTTTGAAATCGACACGGTTAAAGATCGATAATATTAGTTCATAATTAAGTTGATACAGGCAAATAATTACAATAATAAAAATAAAGGTATTTAATTTAAAATTTAAAAATTCTGTAACCTACAGAGAAAATAAAAATCTTGACAAACTTACAAATATAATTTTTAAATTTTTCATGTTCTATTACCCATTCGCACAAAATTTGGTTCATTTATATTTGACGGTTGCTAAGAAACAGCTTTTCGGTTTTTACTAACAGACAAAAAAATAGGCGACTACCTTGAACTTCATTTTTTAAATAAAACTAGCTATTTCAATTTTAATTTTTAAATTTTAACCTTGTTTTATGTCTCATAAGCTAAAAGTGAAAAAAAAAATTAAATCGATTTTTTCTTAAACTTAAAAAGTAAGCTTATTTTACAAGGGGTTTTTCCTTTAAAAACGCTTGAATACTAAAATCTTTTAAAATGGCTTTAGTTTTTTCATGTACTAAGTTATGTATACAGGGAGATTCGAAAATAAGCGACGACCAGCAACCTATTTTTTTTGTTCTTTATTTATATTTATAAGTGAATTTCTAGATAATTGTAGCCTTAAGCACATGACAAAATACTCCTAACGTAGTTATAACTCAAAGCGTAATTTAAAAATGAAATAAAAAAATAGGAGTTTCCATTTAAAAATATTAAGGTGATGGTCATCCCTTATTTGTGAACGATCCTGAATACATAATTTTATTATAAACAAAAACACAAGGCACAAATGAAAATCTACGTATACGGGCATATTTTCAAGGAATACAACCTTAAAATTTAAAACGGTTACAGTAATTTACCATAAAAAGTCGCTGCCAAAAGTTAAAATGAATGTGTTTAAGCGTTTTTTTTTGTTTAAACAAACCACTAAATTTTAGATGAATTTATTCCAAACCAGGCAACCTCATTGTATTGGTGTGGAAACCAACTGGCCAACCATAGGGAATTTAAAGCATAGGAAATATTTAAAGTGGAATCTTGTCGGTAAGCCAGGAGCCCCCAATTGCGTTCTGTTTGATTATGCAAGCTCGTTGCAGCAATGAATTTTAGGGGAGTACATAGCAAGTGGGTGAAAGGCATTCAGTGTATGATTTGGCTATGGTCGAGAGTTTGGTTCCCATAACGGCATAACTATATTTTTGTCAAAATAGCACAACAATCATTAACCAAAGAAAATTATAAACTAATGATATATGTAATTCAAAACAAATTAAAAAACAAAGTTTCTTAACAGTTTATAAAATATTAATTTTAAATAAGAACAAGCTTATATGACTTCCTGTTTAAAATTTTCTGCAAGTTTAACCCATGAAATATAAGTAAAATTTTAAAATGAAGACCCTAACATGTTTGTCAAACTTTTTCCATGCTTGGTAAAATTTCCTAAGTAATGCATAATAAGGGTTCAACTGCAAATTCTGCAAGAAATGCAACTTGTAAAAACACATACACCAAGAATGTAAACAATTCATATTCGTGTATACTTGCAACTTTACAAAACCCCATTTTATTTAACCTATTCTATTTATTTAGAATAAACCTTATTATTATTTAAAATATTGTTAGTTTATTGTTCCTTTTAGCGATATTTGTGAATGACTACTCTTATAAAAAAAATTTAATAGTAATTTATGTAACTAGTGCATAAAGTAAAAAAAAATACACTATATGCATGTGTTACATACTACATTTTTTCCACAACCGTTTAACAATTTTTCAAAATACCATTTTATACATGTTTTATTTATTTAAACTTATTAATTTTAATTTTTGCAGCACAGCCATATTGCAACGAAAAATCATAGCCTGCTTATTTTTTAAAAGACAATTATCCTCACAATAACTATGCATTTATCATTTTAAAAATTGTATGTACTTTGTGTAGAAATAATACTAAAACAGTATAAATTTCTTTTTAATAATTTTAAATTTTAATTTTTTAGTCATTTAAATTTATTATTACTATAAATTTTTAATAAATTTATTTGCAAACTGTCAAATTTTAAAACTAGTGACACATGAACTAAAAAAAAAAAAATGACGAAATCAGAATTAACTTGATTGTTTGATTCCGTCGATGTCGCGTTTACTGTTACATTGCATAAATTGATTTTCAAGTTTATTTTAGTGGGCATTGAAACACAACACTAATTTAAAGTGTGAAAAAAGCTTCTAAGTGTTAAAAAACTTTTTTGATACTTTATTTAGTGTATTTGAATGGGGCACTTTAACTTCATGTTAACGATTAAAAAACAGCACTTTTTTAACGGTCGTGGAAAAATAATATTTTAACAACGCTGGTAACTGCTAAAAAAATATAATAAGGCTTAAAAAATATTGTAATTGTCTAGAAAGTGGAGGCAACTCCGATTGGGACAAAATGTGATTTATGCGGTTTTTTGGGACGCTAATTATAATTCTTTATGATTTTCTTTGAAAACTTTTTTTCTCAAGATATCCATCATCAAACTTAAAAATTAAACTTACCTAATTTTTACTATATTAAGCCTTCTTTTTGCAAACAATTTCCAATTGAAAGCAACAGGTACACAATGTTTGATTTATTTTACACCTTTTTTTCCTACATATCGCAAAAGCTTTACTTTTAATCATTTTAATTGCAGTAGCACTATGTGTCTACATGGTTGCAGCGTTTGGGGGTTAAAGCTTTGCAATTTAATAGAAAAAATAAAATTGTTTTGAAGGGTGTAAATTCAATATTGTGTGCCACCTAGGAGAGAAGTGAAAAATATGGTGTACTCAATTTTTGTCTAAATTAAAGTTGCTGCATTTCTCTAGACAATTACCAAACATGTGTGATAAGTTAACAGAGTTGTAAAAAATTGAATCAATACTTACGAAGGTTTTCGCAAACGATAGTCATACTTTTTAAATATGTTTTACATACTGTATTAAAAAATTTTACTAGACAGTTTTAAAGTATTCTGGACTTTTTAACGTATAAAAAAGCGACGTAAAACCTTTACCTGTCAGTGTTATTTGTATCCAAGTGCTTTTCACTTCGAAACAATGACAACTGTAGATGTGTTGTAGTTGTAATTTGGTTAGTAAAATCTCCACTTTAACGTGCATACGCAATAATATACAGGAGCAATAAACTATATCTACAAATTTTGGATGATTATGGCTTTAAAATAACATTTAAATTTTTGAACGCAGATCAAGACCAATAATGGGTGTTGAAATAAATATACCTATAGGCGAAAACAGCAAGATTTTATTAAGGCAGAAAAGGTTTTAATTAAAAACAAATAATAAGACATATTAAAGAGTAGGTATTGTAATTTTTTAAGCCAAAGCAGATGCAAATGTTTCTATTGTAAATATAGCTATTATATTGACTAGAGTAACGCGACAATTTAGAAATTACATTTATTTGTTGAGGCTAACAAAGTTGCTATGCCTTATAAATTATTAGACATATTTATATTTTTAAAAAATTAAAAATGCCAAGAAGTGTCAAATATTCTGTCCCATGCTTATTTCTGTGACTCGATATCACAACAAGACACAAAAAGAAACTGATGTATTGCAGCAACAGGTGTCAGTTTTGTAAGCCAAATGCAACTAAAAAAAAATAGATCTGGAGATCACTTTTAATGGCCTGGTATAGAAAACAGAAAATTGCGAAGAACACTAACGAATTACGGATGTATATCGATAGATGCCTAAAAATAAATAGGGAAAGGTAACTTCTTATGACCTATAGCAACAGTGAAACCATGCTTTAAATAAAGTTTTAGAAATATGTAATTTAATGTTTTTGCATTGTGCATGTAAAAATGCAGCTTCAAAAGTATAACGTGGCCTGTTCGGCACACCGAACTGGAGTTTTATGTGCTAACTAAAGCATAAATGTTAAAAACGGCGACAAGGACAATTAAAATAACAACCGACAACTATGGTTTAGTAAGTATTAGTAAGTTTATATTACTTTATTTATTATTGTTGTGCAAAAACCTTCATATTTAAGACGAAAACATATAATTTTAGGAGTACCTATACTAAAATTAGTGCTATTTGGACTGGAGTTTTATGTGCTAAAAATAAGCGTAAATGTTAAAAAAGACGACAAGAACAATTAAACTAACAACTACCAACTATGGTTTACTAAGTATTAGTAAGTTTATATAACTTTATTTATTATTGTTGTGCCCTTACATTCAAGACGAAGACATGGATTTTTAAGAGGATACTAAAATTTATGGTATTTTTCTCAAAAAACATTTTTTTTTATATTGTAATGTTGCGGTAGTATATGTAATTTTTTATGCTCTTTGATATATCGTGGTTTACTTTTTTGATATTAGTCTTAGTTTCGATAATACAGGGTAATTTTAAAAAATGTGTCGATTTTCAAGATGGTGGGTCTTGTAGTCCCGTGGATTTTATGTGATTTTTAGTATGTTAAAAAGGATCCAAAACACTAGTATTTCCTACTTGTCCTAGCTTTAGACTAATTTGTTTTGGGTTCCTCTACATAAACAATAGAGATGTACTACTGGAGTAAAATCGAATAAAAGAAAGTCGCCCTATTACTAGGCTACATTTCAGATAGCCTAGAGAAATTAAATATAAATAATTGCTGTTTTAAAAGACATCCACCAGAAATCGATATTTAACACATCAGCAAATGCAATTGACTAGTTTACGAGCTGATTTTTATTGTGGCAGCTCTTTTATAGAGCAATAAAACTGAAACGAGTTGGATTACCTTACAATAATGATCTATATCGAGCACCAGAAATGTTAAGTTGTGTTTTAGTAGTAAGGTGAAAAAAATACTACCTTTTGATATGAGTTTTGAAGTTCTAATAATATGACCTGTAATTTTGTTAATATTTATTATTTAAAATATTTAGTACACAAATTGCTTCTTAGCTAATTAAAAGGGTCATTCCATATGACGTCCTGTTTTTGAGGGATATTAAGGATTTTTTTCCACCGTCAGTAAATAGATAGAGCTTTTAGTTTATTATTAATTATTAGTCTAAATTTTAAGAGTACAAATATACATTTTAAGCTAGAAATATTTTTGTGAAACATGAGATACACGGTTCTCAACAACCCCGCCCCAAAAAGTTGGCTCGTGCTTTCTCCACGATTACGAATTTTTGGCTTATCTGAAACAAAATAAACTACCGGCGTATTAATCTGTTAGTCTAAATGCACGGAATGGACTATTAAATAAATAAATGTACAAAATTGGGTTATGCTAGAAATTTGAAAAAAAATCGTTTTTATTTTTTGTTTTTTTGCTATAAAAAAATGGTAAATATGAGAAATTTTGAATAATTATAGTTCATTCCATGCGTTTAATATGCTAAGTATACCCAACAAATTTTGAGCCGATTTATTTCTTTTATAATTCAGTAGCAAGCTACAGAAATAAATGTTGCATTTAATAATGCGTATTAAAATAAGGTAGGTAGGTATTTAACATTTTAAAAAATGCTTCTTTTTAATGTCCTAAAAAACGTCATCTACCTTAAAATGCTAAAAAATAAATCTTAAATTTTACTCCCATTCTAGCACAGAGATTCACTAAGATAGAGGAAAGTGGGGTAAATTTATTCGAAAAAATTCAAAAGCATTTTTGTCAAGCTAAGTCCATTGTTTTATGTATGAACATATATCTCTTTGTTTAAATAAAACAAATTTTTCTACTTATCTCTGTTAATTTTTATCCAAACTTTGAATGTAGTATAGGTTAAAGTCTAGCCAAACATGGCACTGATGGCTCACAAGACCCACACCGTAGCACGACCATGTCTCGGCGCGTTTTACTTAAATTTTTAATTTCGATAGTGATTATACATCGCATCGTACGGTCTGAACGATGTCCAGCCAATGAAATCATACGTGGAATAATATTTGTGCCAACCAATTATGCTTGTGCCATCCTGTAAACCAAATGTAATAGAGAAAGTAAGCGTAGGTGTAAGAGATAAATCTCGGTATATTGCTTATTATTATTATTTGTCGAATTTTATCATATTATATTTCGCATAGTATTTTTATACCGTAAATTATCTTAACGATAATCTCTGGTAAATTATGTATTAGTAATTTTCTCGTAGTTTATCTATTATTTTATGATGACTACTAATTGTACCGTATTTTATCTTAAGGTGACATATATTGTATTACCTAAACATATTATAAATGTATGTAGGTATTTCCTCAATATGTAGTTAGTTAAGTTGCCAGCGTTTGCTTTGAATAAATCGGTTATTCAAGTATATCGAGTAATCTCTAACTCACTAAACCCAAAGTTGTTTGCTTCTACGAACCACAGGCTGCTGGAAGCAAAAACATTACTGGCGCAGTCGGATCGGAAAATTCAAAACAAATATTCGCCGTACCGAAACCGAAAAACATAGTGCCTTCATGGATAGTGTTTTTCTCGGACTCGGTGAACAGCTGGATTTTTTCGTGGGACCGAATATCCTGATCGAAAAACCAGTGCCACTTGGATCGAAAATCCAAAAACCTCAAACAGCTGGACTTTTTCGTGGGACTGAATATCCTGATCGAGAAATCAGTGCCCCTTGGATCAAAAATCCAAAAACCTCAAACAGCTGGACTTTTTCGTGGGACCGAATATCCTGATCGAAAAACCAGTGCCTCCTTGGACCGAATATCCAAACATTGAAGAAGAAGAAGAAGAAAGAAAAAGACAATTTTTAAAAAGTTTTCTTGGACAGTGCAAATTTTGTGCTTCATTTCAAACCATTCAATTGCATCCTGGACAGTGCCTACTGACTGTGTGAAAGTACTGAAAATTGTGTTTCTACCAGTAGTGTAACAACCCAGATTTTGTGACAAACATTAAACCAGGGTGAGATCATTTTCTTATTTTCCTTTTTTACCACCCTTATTGTAATTTTTTCCTTTATATTATTTTTTGTTTCTTCATATAACAAATTTTTTTTTGTTTAAATATTATTTTAATTCTTTGACACCTTTTTTTAACCTTTTTTAAACTTTTCTTTTAAAACTTTATATTGTCCTCATAACAATACCAAATGGAATCTGGTTTAAGAGGCCACTTCCAGTTTCCACCACATTTTTCCATTGCCGAAATTAAAGCTGTATTATCTGCTACTTCTTTTACTTGACCTGGATAGAGTTGGTTTTCGTATCTAACTAGTACATAGTCACCTTCATTTACTTCATCCTTTTGCAGGTTTGTTTCATTTGTTTGAATGGGTTCCATATTTGTATCTGATTCGTCGCTTAAATGAGGTGAATAGGGGCTTTGATCACTTTCTGCATATGAAACATGTCCTGTGCTTTCATCATCACTATCTGATTGGTTTCTGTGCTTCCTAAATCGCCGAAAAGGATTATATTGCTCATGTGTCTGCCCTGATGAAGTTGAAGGTTGTTCCAAGTCCATTGGTATGTTACTATTATTTTGCGGGTTGACATCAGACGCCGTGATACTTTTCCCGGGAGGAACGTTAATTTTTCTTCTTTTCTTGTTTGTTCTTGTAGAAGTTATGATCTGCCTTTTTAAATTCAGGTTTTCAATAAAGCTTTCACTAAGTAGGGCTTTTACTTCAGGTAAGCCTTCAATATTATGCATGGGCAGCCGTTGTAACACTTCATGTCGATTTAAAGGAGCAATACCGCATTTACGAAAGCCTGCCTTAAGATTTTTAGCACAGTTTTCTTTTAAAATCTGTAGGAGTTGTTTCAAAAGACCCGGAAATTCATCTTTGGGTACTGTGAGGCATCGACTATTCCGAATATTTTCTTTCCATTCATTTAAAACCTTACGCCATGCAAACTTAACTGGCCTAAAGAATGCTACATCTAAAGGCTGCAGAAGGTGGGTAGCATTGGGTAGTAAACAAATGAAGGAAATGTTATTTTCATGGCAAAGATCGATCACCTTAGCATTTATATGTGAACTTAAGTTATCGCCCAAAATTATTTTCTTACCTGGTTGTTTTTTTAAAATGGAAAGCATTAATGTTACAAACCAGTCTTCAAAACATTGGTAATCGAACCACCCTGATTTTGTGCGATTGTAGCGTGTCTTCTCAGGGCCATTCTCGGTCCAAGTTTGCCACATTTTTTCAGCTTTATAAACAACATAAACCGGTGCCAGTTCTCCACTCGCACTTCCACACATCATAATTGATGTATTCGATTTTGACGAATTCTTTATATTTTCGGGGTATTTGCATCCCCTTTTAACAAGAACCTTGGGCATGCCTGGATCATCTACTAAACATGTCTCGTCATAGTTCCAAATATTTGATGCAGAAACATTTTCAATTTCTCTTTCTAGGTGGTTAAAAACTCATTTACCACATCTTCATTAATAGAAGCTCGACCAAAGGTAATATTTCTTGCAGCTCTATTGGAAATTTGTTGTGCATGCCTTTTTAGAAAACAATTTGCCCATTCAATACCGGGCAAGTTATTCTTAAATTTCTCAACTGTTCTGCCTTGCTTATCTAAAAAACTTTTAACAATGAATCGCAATTCTCGTTTGTTCACGGGAAAACCGTAACTGGATAAAGTGAGGATGTGGGCCACAATAATTGATTCCTCATCTTCAGTGAAGATAGTCTGTCCTCCAGTCTTTTTGGTAGCTTTGCCCTTTAATTTGTTACTTAGTACGTTTCGGTGAATGCCATACTTCTTAGCTGCTCCGCGAACAGAAATTCTTTTCGCTCTAATTTCATCTAAAATTCGTGCTAGTGTTTCCGGACTATAGTTTCGGTAATGCCTACTTCCTAATTTTCTTACATATTGACGCGGCATTCTGAAATTAAAAACCAGAACTAACCAATTTACTAAATTTGGTCTACATAATGTGGGGCGAGAATGTGCCACTCAATGGCACAATCTCACCCCAGATATTTGCATTATAACCTAATGCTTTTTGCAAATCAAAAAACAAATAAAACAACTAATTATCAGAAGATAATATATATTCAAGCTAAATAAGTTGTTAATCGAAATTACTTACCTGAATACTTCAATTTCTCACACAATTATCTCATCACTACAAAGTTTACAGCCTAATCGATTTTAGTGAAAAAACGTGACAATGTTTACTTGTGCACTGGAAAAAACGGTCGTTGCGGTGCGCTTCGCAATACCACCACAAGATGTCACAAGTAATACTAGTCTCGCAGTAAATATAGTTAAATGTTTCAATCTGAAGTCTAAGGCGGGAAATTTAAAGATGTGTAGAAAAAGATTGTGGCACATTCTCACCATAGGGGGCACATTTTCACCCCATTTTACGGTAGTTCAATTAAACACCCCTATTAAAATTATTATAGCCTATTTTAAAAAAACGATACATACTTTCCTGCGATTGGAAATTTTCCCGAACGGTTAAGATAAAATCAACATTTTTAATGGCGGAATAGAAAATAATAGATTTTTGGTTCGAAACATCAAATACATGTAAGGTGTAATGTGTTGTTGGATTTAGAATTTAAATTAAGGTAAAACCCAAATAAAAACCCAATATTTTACCTACTTAAAAAAACACAAAGTTAGTGATAGCGGCTCAAAAACGAAACGTCGGATACTGAATTAAATGAAATGATATTGTAGAACGAAAAAAGTGGCAAAGATATTGTGTCATTTATTCTAAAATATCTTTCAAAATTTAATTTTTTTTCCGGACAATTTAGGAACAACTGTAAATTGCTATTTTTGTAATGCGAAACTCTTAACTCTCAAAAAAGTAATTCTCCATTAAGCAGGTTTTATGCAGTCTGGCAATAAGCATTAAACTAGTTTGGATTTTTGTTACTACAACAATATCAAAACTCTTTTTCGCGATGGTAAACTCTTAAATATAAATATAACATGTGTATAATATTATGTTTTTGTGGTTAAACACTAAATAGATACATAAATAGTTGTAAAATAAGAATAAGAGTGTTTTCATTGAAATTAATTATCATTTATTGTTAAAAATTATTTACTATAGCATGGTAAGCAGAAGAATTTTACATAATGTAAGGTTAATAAATACACAAGTTTTATAGCCTTGTTAAAACAATTTTTTATTTTTATTAATACAATCTAACCTCTAAGTTACAAACTCCATTATAACAAATTACATGTTGTTGAGATTTCTTCCAATTTTTCATTTAGCTTTTACCTATTAATTTATTGCCTCTAGGCTACATGTTATTACCATCTTTCTTTGTCTCTTACTTTAATGCTGTTTAACAAGCGCGGCCAGTGGTTTTTCTCACGTGGGTCAAATTTTGTAAGTAACTAATTAATAGGTTTGTTCCAGCAGAATGTTGAAAATATGTTAGCAACAATCGTAAAACACAGAAATTGTTACAAACGTTAGTCAGAAATGTTGGCAACAGTTTTCTGCTGGAACGAATAATACACAAGGCGTGCATACTGCTTATACGACAATACAAGAAAGGTTATGTTAAAAATTGTCAGTAATGTTTGAAGAAAGTTTGCAAACTTTTCAAACAGTTTCCAACATGTTTCCAACATCCTTAAAGTACTGCTGGGACAACAAACAATTGTATAATGTTACAAACATGGCACTGCTTAAACGACAAATTTGACGTGCGCAGAATCCGAACAGTTGCAAACATTTCTGACAGCCTGCTGGAACAAACCTATTGTGTTTTGCTATACAAGGTGTTACATTTTCTATACAATTGCAATTAAATATTTTTATGGGCAGACTTTAAAAATAATGTTTTACTTTTGCCTAAAAATATGTATACAAATATCCATTGCGAAAACCATCAAATATTAAAATAATATTTTTCTACAACCGCTAAAAACAATGATGGGTTTTTATGCTTTATAAAACATTTAGTTCTGATTAAGGTTAAGAACTATTTATATTGTAATTATTCTTACTAGTATAAAGTACCTCTTTTTCTTTTTTTCGTCTGTCTTTAGTTGTCTGGTTAAGTTCTTACTAATTAGAACTATCCTTTTCATTCCGAAGTTTTGTTCCAGAGCGAGTTTAAATTTTTGGACGTTTTCTTCTAATTATTTCTGATTGTTTTTTCAGTGTTTTTAAGCACCGCTCACTTTAAATTGTAATACTCATTTCTTACATAATTGAAGCCATTGTAAGTTTACATATAACATGTAAACTAACCTGACCTTACTAAATTTAAAAACAAAACAAGTTTGTTTATATAATATATTTTACAATAATACCTGAGCCGTCGCCAATGGACATAGCTGCGAAAGTGAAAAATAATATGATGCAGTGCTATGTAGGCAACCACATAAACAACGTATTTACAAATTCACTCATTGTGAAGTATATGCTTTTCTTTTGGCTTTCATGCATGTTGGTCAAGCTAAATTATGACCTAGTAAATTCTTTTTATTCTCACAAAGAAAGTTTTGGCATAAAGATAGATTGAAATGAAATTTTTGCATAATAATAAATTTGTGTTTTTTTTGTTAGGCCAAAATGATAATATTTTTTAATTTTATTATCAATCAGGTGAGTATTTTTATTACTTCTGGTTAGGCGATAATACTTTTTACCTTTATATTTAATTTTTAAATGGGATTTTAAACGTTGCTTTTAAAATCGTGCAAACCATGATGCAAAACAATCTTTTAAAAACCTTTAATTAACGTTAAGTTATATTAATAAAAATTATTAAGCATCATTTCAATAAGTAATTATTTTGTAATTATTGGAGTTTATTTTCTTTAATATCACTTTGAGTACTAATGTACTTATTTTGATAACACCTATTGTTAATAAAGCCAAGATTTCAACTCCAATAATTTAAACGGTTCTAAAATTTTATCTAAATTTAATGACACAGTTAGTAATTGCCCAATTTATTGGCCCGATTAAATGCTGTCGAAACTTAAGCTTAGCTCTTAATTGAGGTCCATAGTGCATCTGGTATTCTAAATGGGGCGTAATTTCATTAGTAATAAATATTTAAATCCCTATGTGTGAAACTGGTTTTATTAGGTATAAAAAGATATTAAATCGAATGTCATAAGCTGCCTACAAGTATTCGGTAGTAACCTTATCTACATATAAGAATCGCCAATAAACAAATACATATACAAATTTTTTAAATATGTTATTTAGGCGCAAAGGCACTTTTGGCCAAAATTATAGCAGGTCATACCTAAACAACCAATAGAGACAAAATTTTAAAACTTACCAAATTTATTATTACGATTTAATTTTACATGCCCTAAATCTTTTAGATTTGGTATAGATAGACTAGGTAAAAAGCAAAGCCAAATTTTCTTGACATATTTAATAATAATAACGTAATAAAAATTATTACATTTTAAAAGTAAAAATATAAAATTTAAATATTGTAAAATTTAAAAACTGTTTTTAAAATTTTACATTAAGCTGCAAATCCAAATATCCATAGGTTTCCTTGCAGATTACATCCGTATAGGTCGGTCGGTTCTACTAACAGCTTATCTCAGCAGCTCGAATAATCGTTAAGCAGTGGTTAACTCGTCGGGCAATGAAAAGATCATATGTGTGGGTTGAAATATTATGCCTTAATATTAAAAAGAATGGCGTGCAAAAGAAAAAATACATAAGAAAAATTATATTGATATTAATATTTCATATAAAAATCTATAAAATTATTAATAAATTTCTATTTTAAATACAGAATAAAAGTAATACCCAAACTAAACAAATACAAAAATACGGAAAATAAGGCCTTTTTTAAATAAAAATTAATTTGCTTGGAAGTCGCCAGAAATTGTTTGAATTTATAAATATTATTTTTGTCAATCCCCTAACAAGAAATAATATTTTTTCCTGGGTAAATAATGATAATTAGAAAAAACCAAGGTTATTAATAAAAGCAACTCTTATATCCAAATTTGACACATGCCAAATTAAAAAAATACTTTCCCAGAATTACAATTTTTAATTTATTAATGTTAGCAATGAAAAAAATCTATATAAACATCGGGCGAGAAAGCCATTATTTACCTCGCACAAAAATTTTTAGTAAATAGAAGCTTACTTTTTACCCTAGGTATATAATATGCTATTTTCCTATTTTTATAAACAAAAAAAAATTGAAAACAAATAAAGTGTCGTCACAAACAACGTTGTCACTCGCAAATAGTGGTAAATATAGTTTATTATAAAATATCTCCCAAAGTAATAAAGTGTAGTTTGCTTTATAAACATGGAGTCAAAAGTCAAACATTAGAAAGATATTTTGGTACAAAAATGTTAAAAAAATATAGGTTTTATGTTTATTTCAAAAGCGCTGGAAATAAACCACCTCTATCGTTTTTGCTTACCAAATTTCACGAGACTTACGCGATTACCTCAAAAAAATATAAATTTAAATAGTTCTATTAATTTGGAAATACTCATTTTTTTTTACTACTCAACTTTCCAATTTTAAATAAAAAAATAAAATGTAAATTATAACGTGTCCGGATGATTAAGTTTATTTTATAAAGAAATCTAATTATTTGCTGTTGCCTATTAAGGCATTTATATTTTTTTTATTCGACATAAGTCAGTAGTTTAAACACAATACTTGTTTTGTTTTAGGGGATTTTTGATTATTACAGACACTTTTTATTTTTATTTTTTTGCGATGTCTCCCCAATGGTTGACTTTTGACCCCATATTTGTTAAGCAAACTACCTTACATTTTAAACAAGAAATTACATTTTAAAACTTTTTTTTAAGAAACACCCTGTATACTAGTTTGTCATTTGGTCCTTGTTGTAAAATAATAAATTATATTGTGGTAAAGACGCAAATTAAATATTGTTTAGACGAAAAAAAGTTAAAACTGTATCTAAGTAAAAGAATAATTTAGTTAGGCATTAAATAAATATAAATACTTTATTAATATTATTTGCTAACCGTATTTAAACCTTTTAAAAAGTTACAAAATAAAATTATTAAATGTATTCACCAATCACCGTTTTTAGAACCAACTATAAATTTATACAAACCCAAAAAGTATTTAGATAGAGATTCCCTATTTAAGCTAAAATTATGTACAGTATTTATTTATTTATTATTAATTACAAAATGTTAGCTTAAGGTTTAATAAAAATTATAAAAATAAACGGCAAATAAATTCCTGTAAAACAATTGCGATGAAATGTAATTTTGAAAAAAAATCTATTTTTATAATAATATCTTGACATATAATGGTTTGCCAGAAAAATATTAATTTATAAGAAACCCAAAATTATTTAAAAAGCATTAAAACACTTTCTTTAAAATTAATTACTTATTTTTTATTTTAAAAAGACAGGAATGATGTTATGAATGTTACATCTTTAATTAGTATTATTATTACTATTATTTTTTTAAGTTTCATTTTTGACTTTAATGAGTTTTACGATTGTTTATTTTTATGATATTTTTGTTTAAGTTTATGTATTTAGATTAAAGAATCCCTATAATTAACTTTTGTAAGTTAGTTGGGATTTAAAAATAAATAAATAAAACTAAATTCTGTTTTGTAAAAAATTTATAAAAATATTTTTCGTTTTCTGTAAACGAAGTTATAGGCAAAGAAATTTTATTTTTTTAAAGGATGTTTATTAAGTGTAACTATTGATTTGGCTATAATAAAAACTAATTTTAAAAGTTTGCTTTTTTTATTAGGTTTTCCTTGGCTATTTTTGTAAATGCTGCTTTCGGAAAAAAATTACTGTTAGCCCTTATGCATAGTGGTTCAAATCCCCTATAATTTTAATAGTATTTTTTTATTGTTTAAGTTTAATAATTTTAAACTTATTAGGAAAAAAGTTGGAAAACTTTTAAAAGGTGATAATACAGATTGAGTTTATAATTTTTTTCATCAATTAAAAAATATATATAAAAACGTTCTTTTAAAATTTGAAATACAGTTAATTATTATAGTTTATTGCTGGTGCTGATTACTTAAAAGTGGTAAAAAGCATTAAAAATTAACAAAGTATATATTTTTGAAAATATCCTAAAAATGTGTTGGTGCGTGGAGCCATATCAAATAAAAACATGCCAATGTTAAGTGTGATAACACAGCAACATGTAAATATAAAAATTAGTCAATTAAAAGTTAGTAGAAAGAAATTAAAAAAATCGCATTTTCTACCATTCCACCCAAAAATTTTAAATTTAACCAAACGCCATAAAACTATTAAATAATTTCTTATCGCAGGGATCGCAGAATTCTGGCTAACTTTTTTGTGTCTTAAACAAAAAGATGTTACATATACCTAAATTTGGAAAACAATATGTCCTCTTTACCAGGACATAATTTAATATTCATTTTTAGATTAAAAACCTCAAGTATTAAAAACATTAGAATAATAAAGTTATTTGGTATTTTTAAACAAAAATATAAAAACAAGGTATTTAATAAACTTATTTATTATGTTTCGCAAAAATATACGATTAACATTGTTATTTATAAACAAAACCTAAAGTAGCAGCAGAACCAATAAGATTGCAAATAATAATGGCTTAAATTTAAAATTAACGTTAATAATAAAACGTAATGGCTTTCGAATTTTGGTAAAAACATAAACATGTTTATTATTGAAGGTTGTTTTTTGATTTTGCAAAATCCACGGCATCAACAAGGAGAATTTTTAGTTTAATAATAAACAAAATATTTTATAAATCATAATTTAAGTAAGAGCACATGGTAAAGTTCCTTAAAATTTTAACTTTAATAAAAAAATATTTAGACCATGCACTTAACTTTACGTATTGTTTTTTTTCCGAATTTACTTCGTATATCTATTCTATATATATATATATATATATATATATATATATATATATATATATATATATATATATATATATATATATATATATATATATATATATATGTATATATTAAAATTATACTATAAAAATCATACAAACTCTAAAAAGCATAGGTAACCAATTTAGTCCAAAAAAGGACTTTTACAGAATATATATATAAATTATAACTTTACGTATTGTTTTTTTTTCCGAATTTACTTCGTTTTTTCCCACTTTAGCTTAAGCACATAAGAACTTTAGATTGGGAGTTAATCTTAAAGCTGCTCCTTTTCCAAAGATAACACTCTCATTGACAATACTGGCTAACAATTATTGGTGGGTTGGTATTTAGCGCCAGAAACTTCTCACTTCTCTAAAGTCCTTTTTGGACTAAATTGGTTACCTATGCTTTTTAGAGTTTGTATGATTTTTATAGTATAATTTTAAAAATATATATTAGTTACCAAATGTTAATGTAGTATGTGTTAAGTAATATTGAAAAAATATCCTACAATATTTAATTGAAACGTTAAATAAAAATAAATGCAAATATTTTTGCAATGCAATTATTATTTAGGTTTTTTTATATTAAAAATTTGTTACTTTTAACCAAAACAAATTGCAATTCATTTAACTTCTTCAACAGAAATAAATTATCTTTTTAAATTGGTAAAAAAGACAAAAAGGCTGTGTGTCTAAAGAAATATCTTATCATCTTCTTTGAAATTATGTTAAACTTATTTTAACAAATGCCTATCATATAAAATTTTATAAAAGTACAATATATTTAAATCTGCTAAATACTTATTAAAATCTTGGCATTATCTTTTATAAATAAATATAAATTAAAAACAAATTAATTAAAACTTTACAATTTTTTTTATTACTAAGGACATTTTAAGGATTTGGTAATAACTCTTAATATCATGTGTAATATTTTGTAGCGCAATTTTAAAACGATTTACTCTAAATGGCCGTTAGATTGGCAGAATCTTTACTTTACATTTTATTTTTAATAAGATTTATAATAACGGTTGTTTTTAAATAACAAAGATTAAAACAATATCCTACAGTTTTTAAGTAAAACATAAAATAAAAATAAAATCAAATTAATTTGCAATACAATTATTAGTTAAGTTTTTTATAATGAAAATTTGTCACTTTTTAATTCAAAACAAATTGCAATTTATTTAACTTTTTCTGTAGTAGTTAATTATATTTTTTAATTGGTAATAAAAAGACGAAAAGCCTAATGCGTCTAAATAAATATCTCATTATCTTCTTTGAAATTATGTTAAACTTATTTTAACAAATACCTATCATATTCAACGTGTTTTTAATTAGGGTTCAACAATTTAAGGGCTAATTTATAAACTTATTTTATAAAAACTGTTTAAATATACATGGGTTCGCAAATATTTTTTTATATTATATGTTCCTTTTTGTTGTTTATAACTGTAAATAATTTTATTAAAATCAAATAGGGCTTATTTAAGATAATACTTAAGACCATTTTTTTTAAAGTATTGACACCAAAATTGAAAACAATGTAGGAAAAACTGGCCTAAAATGACATACTCAGGTTAATGACGCACTTCATAATTTTTTATTTTCCTGCCTTAGAAGCGACCTCTTAAACATGTTGGAGCGTGTAATATGATCACTACAGTTAGTATTGAAATTACTATACAAGTTCATGTCCCTGAATTATATTTGCGCGACATTTCAAGTTCAATTTTTAATTTACCAACCGCAAAATAATTCTAGTCAATTTAAAAATTTGTAACAACCTTTTGGTCGTTACAAGTATAAATATAATCTAGTAAATATTTTAAAATAAAATTTGCAAATTAAGAATTTTGTGGTTAGTTTTGGTTAAGTTTAATAATCATTTTATAGTTCGGAAATATTCAAAGGGAAATTTAATGTCAGATAGGGCCTATTGATTTTACTAAATTTAAATTTCTTACCTTAAATAAATAAATAATCCATTAAGAAAAATAAAAACTTAGAATTATTGTGGTCATTTCAATTTCACAACACATTTAAAATAACTTATACCCGCAATCTCGGCTTAAGAAAAAGCGTGCGTATAAAACAAAATACAAGGAATATTATACACCTTATTTTATTTTATTTTAAAACCAGATATTTTTAATAATTGGAAAACTTTGCCCAAAATACCAAATATTATTGTTTTGTAAAGCCATTTTTGGTACTAAACGTCAGATTTCACCTGCAAGGTGAGTGCGCTATCAATTTGTACGCACAATGGGCTCTGATAAAAGAAAATGTTGCCGTTTATATTGTTACTAAGCTGGTCATTTTAGGATTTTTAATATGTTCTTAATAACTTAAATAATATTATTATTATTCTCTAAAGTAAACTTGTTTTTAATGATTTTCATAAATATAAAGAAAAATTTAATTTTCAAATGAAGGACTTAAGTAGGGGTGTGTTAATTAATTTTAAAAATTGAGGCTGACGTCACTAAAATGTGTTAAAAAATGAAAACTGGCAATTCTTGTTTAGGGATTTATTTATTAAGGGTTGGCAAAAATACATAGAAATGGAGATGTTTAGCGTAACTTTAAATAATATTTTAGGGTAAACCGCGCTATGTTAAATACGCTTTAAAACAATTAAAATTAGGGAATCATGTATTTTTATAGTAGTTTTTCACTAATTAGGGCCTTCGGAATATAAATAAGGCTTAAGGTTGGTTGTTTATAATTTAAATCTTATATATAATTTAACGAAATTAACGTTGTAGCAACATATTGCTAAATGTCTCATGTAGTCTAGAATCTTGGTTCCCGAGGTACCTTAGTGTCTTCGAAGAGGAACGGTTTCACGTTCTTTTCCTTTTCTGTGCTGAAATGTGGCAAAGCTAGGACTATTGCTGATCTTGTGTGATCATCCGCCATTGTTGTGGGATTTAAAGTCTAGTTTTGCAAAGTGTTTTCTTATTGTGTTTCGCGTTAGGCGACTAAGTTTTAGTTTGGTATAAGAAAATACGTGCCAATTAAAGGGATTTCGCATTTCTAGCAACCGCCATACCTACCATCGACGGCGTGACGCCATTTTGTAAATTGGCCTTCACAGGTACGTTTTTTTTTCAACACTTTAAAATTAATGAGATCAATAATTGATCTCATTACTAAATTAATTATTACATTTTACATTTTGTTCTTACGGGTATTTCTATTCTTTTAAGGGGAAAGCATTATTATTCAGATGGTACGACTAGCCATTGTAAGAGATTTTCACACGCAGACATTTTACAGGACCCTCACCTAATCTAAGGAGGTTTGAACTAGAAAAAAAATTGAGTAAGTTCGTTCCATTTATTTATTGGTTGTTTTTATTTTAGGGTTTTTTTAGAGCATCTCTTTTAAGAACATTAATTGTGGAACATCTCCTTTTAGAACGTATTTTTTTCTACAAGGCCCAGTAGCTTATTCTTATATGTTCCGGTTTTTCTTATGGTTCAAAAATAATGTTTATTGGCGTGGTATTTTTCCAAGACAGAGCACCTATACCTATTAAGCAGAGAGAAACATAGCAAGTTTTCATTCAAAAAAAAAACAAAGGGAATATAATTATTTTCTTAAAATAAATAGCATATAAGCGTTGCCTCTTTATAGTACATGTAATTTGATATTTTGTGAAAAGCCTTGCGTGAAAGCAATCATCATAATTTCCTTTTTTTTATTAATATTTTTATTAATTTAAATTTGCGTATTTATGAAACGACACATATTTCCCTTTCCCTCTACGCTTACGTAAGCTGCGGTAGTGGTGTATACCGGTTGTCCCTAATTTAATTTAACAATTATTTGATAGTTATTTAGTTAAACTCATAGGTTTATTTAGTCGTAGCTTTCACATTGCGCTATATAACAATGATGTATGTTTTATATGATTCGGTAGTTTTATATGATTCGGTATGTTTTATATGATTCGGTAGTTTAAACAGTTTCTTTTGGAGTTTGGGGATTAATTTATCCTAAAAACCTATAGTGTTTATGCACTTTAGAATATAATAGCAGTTACTTTACTATCTTTTATTTTTTTATTTTTATAAAAATAAATAAACATACTTAGTTATTTACTTGAAAAATTGCTTATTCTTTTTCTATTGTGGCTTTCTTTTTAGGTATAGCATCTATAAAAAAAAACAATTTCGTGGTTTGTGCATAGTACTGAGGGTTTTAATTTAAAACCACGTGGCGCCCTTAATCTTTTAATATGAACATTAGCTTGTTTATTTGCATTTTATGTCTTCGTATATTTCACCCAGCCCTTCTCCACTGTTAAAAGCTGGCGGCAACCTATCAGTACCAACTTAAATAATATAATTCTAACTTTACATATTTTTTTTTATAGATGCCTATGTATCGTGTTTAAGATATTAAGGGTGGTTACAAATTTTGGCGCCCAACATGGGGCTATTGTTATTTGCTTGGCTACGATTATTTTGTTGGCATGGCAACCCTTTTTAGGGGGTAGGTTTTATAATATTGGATTTTTGATAACCTTTTTAAATTTAAATGTTATTTAGGGTTTTATACGACTCTGCTTAAATAATTTTAATTTTATTTGCCTTATTTTAGTATTATTACCCTTTCAATAGGTGACTCTGTCAGTTTTATTGCTACTGGTTATAATATCATTGTTGGTTTACTATTGCTTAAATAGGAAGTTATTTTTTTTTGTATTTTAATTTATTTGTCACCATGGCCGATGACTTAAAAATAGAAGTAAACAGACTGTCTAAGTCTGAAATTTTATATGAATTGTCTGTAAGGGGTGTTAGTCATCCGGATGATACCAGTATTGACGATCTAAGAAAAGTTTTAAGAAAGTCTTTAAAATTAGATAAATCCGCTCTTGCTTGTAAGAAACCTACTTACCAGTTTACTTTCGCCGAAGATCTAACTGCTCTTAAAACGGCTTTAAATGAATTGGAAGCTCTTTTAGATGATTTTAACGGGGAGGATGTAAAAAGTAGTAAAAAGATTTCTTCAAAAATTGCTTATGCTTTAGGTCGGTTAAATAGGTCGGAACCGCAAAATAATGAACAAAAGAAAGAAAAATCGGAAATGCGTTTCAACATTTTATTGGCCTATGATAATTTTATTTCCAAAACAAAATCAGATAAAAGAAATAAAAGTGCAACTTTGTTAGATTTGACAGTTTTAAATAGTACAGTACTTCCAGGTTCTTTGACATCAAGTGAGGAGTCTAGTAGTGATGATGACGAGATTAATGTTAATAAAAATAGGTTTAAGCCTGTCCCCTTGCGTGATTGGGGTTTAAAATTTTCTGGTGATAAATCTGATAGGGGTTTAACTTTTAGCTGTTTCTTAGAGCGTGTGAGTGAGTTGAAGCGTTCCAGACATGTTTCACGTCAAATGTTATTTGAGGAGGCTGGTGACCTTTTTGAGGGAGAAGCTAAAAAGTGGTTTAACTTAATAAAAGATTGGGTGACTGATTGGGAGTCATTGGTTAGTGCTATGCGCGAAGAATTTCAAGGTCCAGACTATGACAGGAGGCTCTTTGAGGAAATCAAGCATCGCACTCAAGGAGAAAATGAAAGTATAGGTAGTTACATTGCAGCTATGAATGGATTGTTTACTCGTCTTCAGCAACCGATTCCAAACGAAGCTAAATTAAAAATTTTGTTAGATAATATAGCTCCCTAATATCAACCTCACTTAGCTTTTAAAGATATTACTTCCGTGATTGAGTTATTATCTTTGTGTCGCAAGCTTGATTCAAAGAGGCTCTTAGTTAATGCGTATGTACCACCACCTAGGAAAAATAAGAGTTTGGAACCAGATTTGGCTTATGCAGAGACTAGTAGTACCTCATCATTTTTCCGTTCTAGCAATATAGGTGCAGACAACGACGTAGCTGGTTGTTCTAAGGCATTTATGAATCGTAAGCATCGTAGTTCTTCCCCGCAAGTTTGTCTAGCGTCGGAAAACCAGAATCTCTCGAATCTTAAATGTTGGAATTGTAATGGAACTGGTCATTACGCATCCGGTTGTTCTGAACCTCAGAAGAGATATTGTTATCGTTGTGGTTATGCAGATGTGACTGTCCGTACCTGTCCCAAGTGTAATAGACGCCAGGGAAACGGAAAAGCAAGATAACAGGGAACGACCAACTGTTATCTACTGCGTCAAATATGGTCGATAGTGAATTTGTATCTTACCGCCGTGTTTTAGATTTTGTTTTGGCACATGCGTATGGTGATGAGAGGCCTTATGTGAATGTTTCAATTTTTGGTAAAAATATTTTAGGACTTTTAGATTCTGGTAGTAATAGTACTTTGATAGGAGGTAAAGGTTAGGATTTACTTAAGAGTATTGGTTTAGGTGATTTAGAAAAATGTTCATTACAGGTTACTGTAGCCAATGGGCAAAAATGTAGTTGTTTAGGTATTCTACGGGTCCCCGTAAAATTGAAAAATAAGGAAAGACTTATTGATATTTTAGTTGTTCCAGATCTTCCACATACCTTAATTTTAGGTATTGATTTTTGGGGTAGGATGGAAATTGTCCCAGATTTGCGTTCTGGTGAGTGGCATTTTTCCAATTCGGATGTGGTGAATATAGCCACGATTGATGTTTTGCAGTCGCGGAGTTCCCTAACTCCTGAGGAAGCAAATGTTTTAGAGAGGCTTGTCGAAGATGTTTTTAATAGGATGGGAGACAAATTGGGTTGTACTACTCTAGTGAAACACAAAATTATTACAGATGCGGAGCCTATAAAGCAGAGATACTACCCGGTTTCCCTGCTATGATGAAGCATATTGATGATGAGCTTAAGGACATGTTAGCTAAGGGTATTATTGAGCCTTCAAATAGTCCCTGGTCTAGTCCTATTATTATGGTCCCGAAAAGGATGGAAAACTTCGTTTTTGTTGCGATTTCAGAAAATTGAACCAGGTAACGAAACGTGACGCGTATCCTCTACCCTATGTATCTCAAATTTTGGACAAATTACGTGACGCCCGTTATCTGTCATCTTTGGATGTTAAGTCAGCATATTTTCAGGTTCCTCTAGAAGAAAGTTCAAAGGAGAAGACAGCATTTACTGTACCATCTCGAGGACTTTACCAATTTAAAAGACTTCCCTTTGGTTTGCACAATGCCCCGGCGACGTGGCAACGTTTGATCGATCGAGTCTTGGGAATGGATTTAGAACCTTACCTATTTGTTTACTTGGATGATATAATTGTTGTGACTCAAACATTTGAAAAACATATTGAGGTATTAAATGAAGTATTTTCTCGCCTACTTTCGGCAGGTTTGACCTTGAATAAAGAAAAATGTCAATTTTGTAGGGCTGAATTGCGTTATTTGGGTTACGTAGTTGACAAAAATGGTTTACATGTAGATCTTGAAAAGATTAATGCTATTCTACGTATTCCCACTCCCACTAAGGTTTCGGAAGTAAGAAGTATTGTGGGCACTGCTTCATGGTATCGTCGCTTTATTCCTAATTTTTCGTCCATTGTATCTCCTCTGACGGAGTTAACGAAAAGAATGTCAAGTTTCGTTGGACCGACAGACAGGAAGAAGCTTTCCGTACAGTTAAGGAACACCTTGTTTCAGCACCAGTGTTGTCGTGTCCCGATTTCAGTTTACCGTTTTTTGTCCAAACAGATGCAAGTGGTTTTGGTATAGGTGCAGTGTTGAGTCAGCAGCACCCCGACGGAGAGAAGGTTGTGTGTTATTTGAGTAGATCTTTGACCAAGTTTGAGAGGCAGTTTACGACGACTGAGCGTGAATGCCTTGCTGTTGTGTGGGCAATTGAAAAATTGCGACCCTATTTAGAGGGGACTCACTTCACGGTTATTACGGATCATTGGAGTTTAAAATGGTTAGCTAATTTAAAAGAGCCGAATGGAAGACTGGCTCGTTGGGCAGTGAAATTACAGCAATATAATTTTGATGTTTTACATAGAAACGGTAAAGATCATCATGTCCCCGACATGTTATCTCGTTCTGTGCCAGTGGTAGATTTCATTAATATGTGTGATATTTCAGCAGGTAACCAAATTTTCGAAAAGGAGTCCGAACAGCAGTTTACCTCTGACAAATGGTATCAGGAGATGGTCTTAAAAGTAAACAAAGACCCTATTAAGTTTTCATCTTGGAGAGTTGTGGGTTCGATTTTATATAAGTATAATAAGCTGGGAACGTTCCCTGAATTGTCTGAAGAAAAGGAACATTGGAAGCGTGTTGTTCCAAAACCTGATAGGAAGGACATCTTGTACAAATGTCATGACGATCCATGTGCCGGTCATCCTGGAATTCTAAAAACTTTTTATAGGGTGAGCCAAAAATATTATTGGCCCAAAATGAAGTCAGATATTACTCGTTATGTAAGGAGGTGCTCAGTATGTTCAAGGTGTAAACCCGAACAAAGTAAGCCCGCTGGACTTATGCAACCACACCAGGTGGTAGATAAGCCTTTGAAGTTATTACTTGTGATCTAATAGGTCCATTACCGCGCTCAACTCGTGGATTTAAATATATTTTGGTTATTGTTGACAGCTTTAGTAAATTTACATTGGCTATTCCATTGAGAAATTCATCAGCAAATTTGGTTTGTCGGGCGATTGAAGATAATTGGTTACTGATTTTTGGTCAGCCAAAACGTCTGATTTGTGACAATGGTGTACAATTTCGTGGGAAGGAATTTCGTGGTCTTATGGAATCTAATGGTATAAAAATATCTTTTACAGCAAACTACCATGCCCAGGCTAATCCTACGGAGAGAGCAAATAAAACTCTGGGAACTATGATTCGATGTTATGTTAACGAAAACCATCGTGATTGGGATCGAAATCTGTCGAAGTTGACCTGCGCCATCCGTACTCAGGTACATGAATCTACTGGACATAGTCCATATTTTGTTGTTTTTGGTGCTAATATGCCAAATAATTTTGATCCTGATAATACAAACTTTGATTCGTCACAGTTTTCGGGTGAGTAGAAATTATTGACGAATAGAATGGAAGCTTTTAAAAAGCTACATGCAGATGTTAAAGCGAGTTTAGAAAAAGCAGCGTTACGTAATAAACGGACGTATGATTTACGTAGACGTGACGTATCATATGGCATTGGCGATAGGGTGTACCGAAGAAACTTCGTACTATCGGATGCTTCTCGGAAGTTCTTTTCGGCTAAATTAGCGGCTAAGTATGTTGGACCCTTTGTTATTAGGAAAAAGTGTCGCCATGGACCTATGAACTTTGTGATCTGGATGGTAGACCTCGTGGTATTTGGCACGCCAAGGATTTAAAACCTTGTGTACATGATTAGTCTTGGAGTTGGAATAGATGTATGTATAGTATGTGTTCTAAGTAGCTTTAGGACAAAAATTTGTTAAATTTTCTCTGGGAGGTTAGGGTGGAATTTGTAACAACCTTTTTGGTCGTTACAAGTATAAATATAATCTAGTAAATATTTTAAAATAAAATTTGCAAATTAAGAATTTTGTGGTTAGTTTTGGTTAAGTTTAATAATCATTTTATAGTTCGGAAATATTCAAAGGGAAATTTAATGTCAGATAGGGCCTATTGATTTTACTAAATTTAAATTTCTTACCTTAAATTAATAAATAATCCATTAAGAAAAATAAAAACTTAGAATTATTTTGGTCATTTCAACTTCACAACACATTTAAAATAACTTATACCCGCAATCTCGGCTTGAGAAAAAGCGTGCGTATAAAACAAAATACAAGGAATATTATACATCTTATTTTATTTTACTTTAAAACCAGATATTTTTAATAATTGGAAAACTTTGCCCAAAATACCAAATATTATTTTTTTGTAAAGCCATTTTTGGTACTAAACGTCAGATTTCACCTGCAAGGTGAGTGCGCTATCAATTTGTACGCACAATGGGCTCTGATAAGAGAAAATGTTGCCGTTTTTATTGTTACTAAGCTGGTCATTTTAGGATTTTTAATAAGTTCTTAATAACTTAAATAATATTATTATTATTCTCTAAAGTAAACTTGTTTTTAATGATTTTCATAAATATAAAGAAAAATTTAATTTTCAAAAGAAGGACTTAAGTAGGGGTGTGTTAATTAATTTTAAAAATTGAGGCTGACGTCACTAAAATGTGTTTAAAAATGAAAACTGGCAATTCTTGTTTAGGGATTTATTTATTAAGGGTTGGCAAAAATACATAGAAATGGAGATGTTTAGCGTAACTTTAAATAATATTTTAGCGTAAACCGCGCTATGTTAAATACGCTTTAAAACAATTAAAATTAGGGAATCATGTATTTTTATAGTAGTTTTTCACTAATTAAGACCTTCGGAATATAAATAAGGCTTAAAGTTGGTTGTTTATAATTTAAATCTTATATATAATTTAACGAAATTAACATTGTAGCAACATATTGCTAAATGTCTCATGTAGTCTAGAATCTTGGTTCCCGAGGTACCTTAGTGTCTTCGAAGAGGGACGGTTTCACGTTCTTTTCCTTTTCTGTGCTGAAATGTGGCAAAGCTGGGACTATTGCTGATCTTGTGTGATCATCCGCCATTGTTGTGGGATTTAAAGTCTAGTTTTGCAAAGTGTTTTCTTATTGTGTTTCGCGTTAGGCGACTAAGTTTTAGTTCGGTATAAGAAAATACGTGCCAATTAAGGGATTTCTGCATTTCTAGCAACCGCCATACCTACCATCGACGGCGTGACGCCATTTTGTAAATTGGCCTTCACAGGTACGTTTTTCTTTTCAACACTTCAAAATTAATGAGATCAATTAAATTTTACATTTTGTTCTTACGGGTATTTCTATTCTTTTAAGGGAAAAGCATTATTATTCAGATGGTACGACTAGCCATTGTAAGAGATTTTCACACGCAGACATTTTACAGGACCCTCACCTAATCTAAGGAGGTTTGAACTAGAAAAAAATTGAGTAAGTTCGTTCCATTTATTTATTGGTTGTTTTTATTTTAGGGTTTTTTAGAGCCTCTTTTTAAGAACATTAATTGTGGAACATCTCCTTTTAGAACGTATTTTTTTCTACAAGGCCCAGTAGCTTATTCTTATATGTTCCGGTTTTTCTTATAATTCAAAAATAATGTTTATTGGCGTGGTATTTTTCCAAGACAGAGCACCTATACCTATTAAGCAGAGAGAAACATAGCAAGTTTTCATTCAAAAAAAAACGAAGGGAATATAATTATTTTCTTAAAATAAATAGCATATAAGCGTTGCCTCTTTATAGTACATGTAATTTGATATTTTGTGAAAAGCCTTGCGTGAAAGCAATCATCATAATTTCCTTTTTTTTTATTAATATTTTTATTAATTTAAATTTGCGTATTTATGAAACGACACATATTTCCCTCTCCCTCTACGCTTACGTAAGCTGCGGTAGTGGTGTATACCGGTTGTCCCTAATTTAATTTAACAATTATTTGATAGTTATTTAGTTAAACTCATAGGTTTATTTAGTCGTAGCTTTCACATTGCGCTATATAACAATGATGTATGTTTTATATGATTCGGTAGTTTTATATGATTCGGTATGTTTTATATGATTCGGTAGTTTAAACAGTTTCTTTTGGAGTTTGGGGATTAATTTATCCTAAAAACCTATAGTGTTTATGCACTTTAGAATATAATAGCAGTTACTTTACTATCTTTTATTTTTTTTTTTATAAAAATAAATAAACATACTTAGTTATTTACTTGAAAAATTGCTTATTCTTTTTCTATTGTGGCTTTCTTTTTAGGTATAGCATCTATAAAAAAAACAATTTCGTGGTTTGTGCATAGTACTGAGGGTTTTAATTTAAAACCACGTGGCGCCCTTAATCTTTTAATATGAACATTAGCTTGTTTATTTGCATTTTATGTCTTCGTATATTTCACCCAGCCCTTCTCCACTGTTAAAAGCTGGCGGCAACCTATCAGTACCAACTTAAATAATATAATTCTAACTTTACATATTTTTTTATAGATGCCTATGTATCGTGTTTAAGATATTAAGGGTGGTTACAAAATGTGTATTTTTGCGAAGATACATAGTTTTGTTACAAATTTTGTTAATTTTTATTAAAACACAATAATTTGGCCATAATTATTTATAAACATGATTACCTTAGGTTTATTTATACTTTCAAAATTTAAGCATGTTGCTTAATTGTCGTTCTTGGGTAAAATGACATACATGTAATAAGCCTACAATAAAATACTGTTTTAACATGTTCGTTAACGTGAAACTTTGTTTTCTTGATGGTTGGTAAATATAAAATAAAATCGACACGCCAAGGCTGTTCAAAGTAAGCCAATGCTGAATGCGCTCAGTCTTCCCTAGAACAAAGATATTTCTCGTTAACTTTGTTGTTATATTAAAAAACAGTCGAGATAATTTAAGATCTTATGTTAAATGTTTAAAAAAATTAGTTTAAAATTTATTTATTGTATATATTTTATACTATATAAATCCTTGAAATTGTTTGTAAAGGTATATACCATTTAAGCCTAACCTATTGTGTCATTTTATCTGACACCATGCCTAAAAGGACATACATTATAAAAAATAGTCGTTATATTTTTTGTATGCTGGATTAGGTAAACTTTGTCTTAAGTAATAACTAAGAATAAGTTATAACAGCACTTTGTAATTTATTATAATAAATTTTATTATTAGTTTTTTAAATATAGGCAAAAATTTACGAAGTATGTCATTTTAGGCCATTTTCTCCTATTTTTGATGAATGTTTATACGGGGTTATTACTGTATAAAATGCAAGAAAATAAGAAAACTTTCCAGATAAAATTATGTTTGAAAATTCTTCTTTTCCGAGGTGAGACGTTTACTTTAAAGGTAATTTGGGTTCTTGCTATTTTTAGTACAAAAACGGTTTTCCTTAAAATAAAAATTAAACCCATTTTGATTCATGACAAGATCACTAAAATCTGATATGCTGTTTCATACGTTAAATTCTTTTTTAATTTGTATCAAAAAAGGTCAAAATCTTACATTGCTACAATTTAAACCTAATAAAAAAGAAATCAGTAATTATCATTTTTAATTTTACATACAAAATGCCGTATCAGACTTAGCGATTTTGCCTTGCATCGAAATAATTTCATTTTTAAACAAAAACTGTTCGTCGTACAAAAAAAATAACAGGAAATTAACTCCAAAGTAAATAATTATATGAAACATAATATTGATTCGAAGAAAAAGCAGTGACGAACTATTTTTTCTTGACAAGAAATTCAATACAAGTATTGTTTAAA
>JACEGR010008718.1:0-33885 GCA_014170235.1 Listronotus bonariensis
ATTCTATTCTATTCTATTCTATCCTAAACGCATTTTTTGGCATAACTTATTAATGATGGATGCCATCATCCTAAACGCATTTTTTCATGATAAATTATTAATGACGGATGTCATCACATTATCTGCAACACCTGACCTAATAACGGCCAATTGCCCACTTTCGCGTCTTTTTGATACCTTTTTGCCAATGCCTTGCCATTAAAGAGTGTTGGCAATGCCAGTAAATTAAATGTACAACGCCGGCAAAAAATGTTATATGGGATGTCCGTCATTAGTAACTTTTGTTATTAACAAAAATACGAAATTTTTTAAATTGGCAAACTAGTAACATTTTTAACGCTTTTTAAGACTGAACGTTAAAAAGAAAACAATTAACAATCGTGTTTTTGAGGTAGAGAGCAAAATAGGTTTTTTAAATAAAACACCCTGTATATTTTATCGGATGACCCTCTGTATACCAGAAAAGATGTAATTACGTTATGGCTTAATCACTGCCAGTTTTCAACAATAAATTATTTTGTAACAAGTGTGCAAAGTGATACTTTTCCGCACGCAATAGCAGTTATACAGGGTGTTTATTTAAAAACTTACCACTTAAGTTATCTGCGAAAAGAGACCTTTTTGAAATAATCGCTGAAACTCGTCCAGATATTTATTGAGGGGGAACGTTTTTACAAAAAATGGACGGCGCCCCTTTAATCCCTTAACCCCAAGGGCCACCACCTCAAAATTCTTAAATGAAAAGAGGGTGTTAAGTAATACATCATTTTATAACTCTACAATATAAAGAAAATATCTTTACCTACTATAAAATGGCGATTCTTTCAATATTGCCCAAATACCTGATTTGGATTTCCGAAACTAATATAGATAGATTAACCTAAAATGCTGTTTTCTTAAAGCTCATTTAAAGATCTTTTTATTAGTGATATAATATACGGGGTGCTTCATTAAAAAAATAAACACTTTTTATCCTACACTGTATGTTACTACTAGTATTGCCACTGAAAAGGTTTTTAAAAGAGCTTTAAAAAAATTCCACAATAGGTACATCTAACTTTATTAGTTTCGGAAATATGGCCATCCCAATCAGGTCGGGACTGTGAAGTTGCCCTGGAAGGGGTGGGTGCGTCCAACAAGCTAACCATTGCCTGGGTACCAGGACACGAAGGCCACGAAGGCAATGAGAAAGCTGATAAATTGGCAAAGGAGGGGGCTGGCAGGACGATGGTAGGTCCCGAGCCCTACTGCGGTATTCCGTCATGCCAAGTAAGGTCATCTATCAGATCATGGATCATCAGGGCATCCCCAATAATGGTGGATAAGAATACTAGGACAGCGTCAAGCAAAAATATTCATTAGGGCATACTCGCCGGAATTTACGAAAAACCTTCTGAATTACAACCGGAAGGCAGTAAGAATAATAGTGGGTCAACTAACAGGTCATTGCAGACTGAATATAAACACCTGGAAATCATAGGCCTGGTAGAAGGAAACCTATGCAGGTTCTGCCAGAAGGAAGAAACCGCAAAACATGTATGGTGCTTCTGTGAAGCCCTTTGTCGTCTGTGGTTTGCAAAGATGGGTGAAGAAAAACCTAAAGCGGCAAGATTTACCAAGGAGCCGGTTTCAAGCTTGTGGAGTCTGATTAAAAAGACCGGCTTGGAAGCATTCTCTAACCTATGGACGGAGGATGCACAAGAAACCTGTACAGGTTGCAGTGATAGAGGATATACAATCCACCTCCTAATCTAATCTAATCTAATCTAATCCTAATCAGGTATTAGGGTAATTTTTAAAGTACCTCCATATTGTAGTAGGTCAAGATATTGACTTGATATTCTAGGGTTATAAAGTACTCATCAGGAGATTTAAAATGATGTACCACTCAACCTCCGTTCTCATTTAAGAATATTGGGGTTGTTGTCCTGGTGGTTAAGAGGTTAAAGGGGCTAAAAAATAAAAATCTAATTTTTTGTAAAAACGTTTCCCATTAATAAATATCTTGACGCGTTTCGGCGATTTTCTCAAACATGGCCTCTTTTTGCAGATAACTTAAGTGGTATGTTTTTAAATAAACACCCTGTATAAACAAACAACGCTAAGCGGAGTTTGGATAAGCTTTAAGTGTGGGAAAGATACTTCGTAAGTCTCAGTGTAGGAACAATATTTTTTCTACGAATATCTTGAAAAAGTAAAAACATATTTACATATATACAACCAAATACCTGAGAGTGTGTGCGCAAAAAACTTCTTTGCGCACGCAGAAAAAGTTATTTACCGTATTTTTATTTTTTTTAGGCTGTCAAATACCTCTAGAGTCGCCTCTACTTAACTTTCCATCGTCAGAAAATGGCAATCAAGGTCTGTTTCTAGGCTTGGAATGGCCAAACATCATTCCTCCGATTACCTTTTCAAATAACAGTTCAATGGAAATTCCTTGTGTCGATCCCAGTCAGCTCATAGATACAAATCAGAGCAGCATAAGGTTCGTTTTAAGTTTATTTCTATTGATCAATTCTTTTCATTTAACAATATAATACAGTGCATTCCAACTAATAAGTTATTCTAATCCCAAATACAAATTATAAGACACTGTAGGAGAGTAAAGGTATGATTCGAGCACCGCGGCAGACTGCTAACAACGGCGCAAGCGCCAAGGCCATTCACATTACCAGCAACGCTACTCGTTACTCCCCAAGGCGGAAGCGAAATGAGCATAACGTTCTAGCGCTTGCGTCGGAGGTAACCAATCTGTCGCAGTGCTTGAAATCATACCTTAAGAGCCAGTGAGCGGCAGACCTTCGTTGTTTCGTAAAAGTTTCTCACCGCATGCTACAGGGAGACTATAAAGTTTGATAATTAACTCTTTGTTCGACCTTCGCGGACCAGTGCCGATGTTGCATAGAAGGCTACATAGCTTTTCCCGATTTGGAGGTTGGAGGTACTGTACGGGCGTTTTTACCTTCGGGGATCGAGTAAAGATTCACGCTAAATTGACGGCATATTTCTTCTGGAGTTGCGAGCGCTGTGAGCGAAGATTCCTATAACCTGATGTTTTCAATGTTTGCTGGTGGTGCACGTGTTTTCGTAACGGCCGGGGACGGTGGTTCCCTCCGCTTGAAGCGTCAGCTTTGACAGTGACCGGTTATACGTAATACCAGTAGCAGTTCCTGGTGTGACAGCTGTCAATTTATGCATCGCATCAATTATTTTTTGCATGTTTTGGAATTTCTGGGAGCTACAAGTTCGACTATCCAGATTTTCCATCGACGAAGCTCTGGATAGTCCGGAAGAAAAAAATAGTTTGACAATTGAACAATTTAAAATTATGGTGTCGTTCTGGGCGGTTCTGGAACATAAGAGGAATACAGCAAATATGTATATGGTATCTGCCAAAGCCACTATAAGTCAAGCTTTATAGTCTCCGATCGCTTCTTTCTATATTGGGAGCATGCGCTGAAAAACTTTTACCTTTTACAAAATATCGAAGGTCTGCCGCTTACGGGCTCTTGGTCTATAAATGACCTTTTTTTTGTTTTAGTGACCAAAACTCATGTCAAATTGACATATCACTGGCAGACCGCTTAACAAACTCCCTTGAATCCGGCCTAATGGACAAATGCTCAATGGAAAACGCTACAGTCACCATTGCCATGGAAAATATCCTTAGTAGCAACTCTTGCCTGGAAAACAAATCGCAATCTATGCAATCAAGTACGAAAATCAAGAATTGCTCTGTGGAAAATTGTTCTATGGAAAACTGTTCCATGGAAAACAACTGTTCCATGGAGAATCCTACGGATGATTCAATGGAGACGACGAGAAACGTTTTGCTTTCTGAAATGGAAGAGGAATGTCTAAATTTGGGGATATCGGGGTGTGGTCAAGATGAAGATGATATTTCCATAGATTCTGATCTGTTGACCTTCAAACCGAGGAATAGAAATGTAGAATGTTGTGATAGTGATGTGGAGTAGTTAGTAAGACATTAAATTTCTTTTTTGTTAAACCTGCTATGATTCTTAATTTATAAAAAGTCTGAACTTTTTAAATATAATTTAACTGTAACATCGTAATCTTGTTTAAGTTTCAACAATTAAAAGTACACTAAACCATTTAAGACTAATATTAATCTACCGTACAACAATTTTACTACTTAAGATTCACACATGGTGATGCTTGTCTAAATTTGTTTTGGGTTGCCGTACATTTTGCCACCCCAATATCAAAACGTGCTTCAGATTCGGTTAAAGATCAGCGGCACATTTCTGACGCTTGCCGCTTTACCGCTTACGGCTTGTATCGTAGCCGAGACCTAATATAACTTATCGGTTTTATCAAAACATAAAAACAGAACCCGAAAATCATAAAAATCATGGATACATGAAGTAGAAAAAATTAAACTATTTTTTAATATACTTTAGATGCCGCTATTTGTAACAACTACCGTACTTTTATTTCACAGAGAATCATAGTCGACTGCGGTTGAAAGAGGGCTACCGTACTTTTATTTCACAGAGAAACATAGTCGACTGCAGTTGGAAGGGGGCTACCGTACTTTTATTTCACAGAGAAGTATAGTCGACTGCGGTTGAAAGCGGGGCTACCGTACTTTTATTTCACAGAGAAACATAGTCGACTGCAATTGGAAGGGGCTACCGTACTTTTATTTCACAGAGAACCATAGTCGACTGCAGTTGGAAGGGGGCTACCGTAGTTTTATTTCACAAAGCAGCATTGTCGACTGCAGTTGGAAGGGGGCTACCGTACTTTTATTTCACAAAGAAGCATAGTCGACTGCAGTTGGAATGGGGCTACCGTACTTTTATTTTACAAAGAAGCATAGTCGACTGCATTTGCAAAGCGGGCTACCATACTTTTATTTCACAGAGAACCATCGTCGACTGCAGTTTAAAGGGGGCTACCGTACTTTTATTTCACAGAGAAACATAGTCGACTGCATTTGCAAAACGGGCTACCGTACTTTTATTTCACAGAGAACCATAGTCGACTGCAGTTGGAAGGGGGCTACCGTACTTTTATTTCACAGATAACCATAGTAGACTGCATTTGCAAATCGGGCTACCATACTGTTAATTCACAAAGAAACACATTTCACTATATTTGCAAAGCGAGCTACCGTACTTTTAATTCACAAAGAACCATAGTCGACTGCGGTTGCGGCAGATTTCTGCATTTCAAGTTAAACATACTACATGGAAAGCAGTATTGATAATCAACAAATTTCAGAATCAAGATTTTCTTTATTTTTCTTTCCGTCATAATATACCTATCTCCTTTTTAATATTCTCTTTGTTTATTGCTGACGTGTGCAAAACACCAAAATTATGGAATCGTTCACTGTAAGTATTATATTACACCAAGCGCCCTCTATTGAACAGTAGCTAAAGTTTTTTTTTCAATTAGTCGCGCTATCTAGCGATGCGCGACCAAACAAATTAAATAAAAAATAGATTTCTGTAAAACCTATACTTTAGATACTTTATATTTTTCTTTACGTCATAATTATGGATGGTGGAGGGGAGGATAACCATCTGAATGTTTTTAAAAGTGTCCGTCGAAAGGTGCAACTTAAGGTGGCGCCACAGTAGCCAGAGGAGATTTTTTAACCAATGAGCATGAATTATTAGAGTGAGATACAAAATGAAAAAGGACAGATAGATACAAAATAAAAAAGGAAAGAAATACCAAAATCCCTCCACTGGCTACTGTGGCGACATCCCAATTTGCTACATTCCGATGGCCACTTTTTCAACTTGTCCGCCATAAAAGATGGTTATCCTCCCCTCCACCATCCATAGTCATAATATACCCATCTTGCAAAAATATTTTCTTTGTCTTGTAACATCGTGCAGGAAAAACAAATAAGGTTTTAAAAGAATAGAACTCAATACTTTTTTCCGCAAGAATATTTATGACTAACTTCAAACAGCTGTTCACAGCTGATTTTGATGTAACATAACCACAAAAACGCCTTTATGTTACAAAAAAAAACAAACACAAAATTAAAGCCCGATTTTGCCAAAAAACATTATTTCTTGTTTACGAATGCATAAAAAAATTATAAAGCAATGGCAGCAAACTTAGAGTGGACAAGTGAGCAAATGATAGAGAACGCTAACAACTGGTCTTTAGCAGGGGATGTTGCACTTTTGAATCGCTTAAAAAAATTCTCAGAGGTAAAAATCTTTCTACTCTGTAGTAGTGATACACTTAATTCTTTTCTCACATTTCAGACCCTGATATCAGAAACGGTATCTATAAGTGCAAATGTAGACAATCTCCTTAATAATCTTGAAAATGTAAGCCTAAAATTAGATCTGACGAAAAATGAGTTTCAGAGTTTACGAAACACCCAGTTTATAGAGAACAGAGTTTACGAAGATGATGAGACAATGGAGACTAGTGAAAACAAGGTAAGATAATTTTGGTAATTGAGTTTACATTGTTGTCAAACAGTTTTCATGTAAAAAGAGTCCTTTTTCTTTTACAACAGAGTTTACAATGTTGGTTTGAAATAATTATTGGTGCATATATACTTTCAGAAGGAGGAAAAAGAACTTACAGAAGAAGAAAAGGAAAAAGCAATCAAGGAAGTAATTTCTAAAGGTTTAAAAATTATGGAAACATATTTTGAGAAAGTGGAAGTAGCTGTAAGTGACAGTGAGGAAGAAGAAAATGAAAAGAGGTTAGTTCATAGCAAAATTAGAGTTATTTTGACCTAATTTGCTAGGAGTCCTCTATATCAATTCATCACAGTTATATTTGGTTTCAAATTATAATTTCTATTACCCCTGTTTATCGCTAGGACTAGTAATAAACTGCTAAATTGCGATTTTGTGACGCAAATAAAATTTCCAATTTTAGCGCCAACTTCGAATTCAGCATCGATTTAAAAATACTTGGATCGAGAAACCATAAACACATGCTATACTTTTTGGAAAAAAATTTCATCAGCTTTCCGAATCTGACTCCCGCTAATCACTAGCACCACTAGTAAAGTCATGAATTGCGTTTATGTGACGTTGTGCAAATAAAATTCACAACTTTAGCGCCAACTTCGACTTCAGCGACGATTTAAAAATATTAGGAGCGTTAAACTATAGACACATGCTATACTATTTCAAAAGAGAATTTCATTGGCTTTACAAATCTAATCCCCGCTAATTACTAGCACCACTAATAAACTCGTAAATTGTGATAACGTATCACCCTGCTTATAAAATTCCCAATTTTAGCACCATCTTCGACTTCAGCGTCGATTTAAAAATATTAGGAGCAAAAAACTATAAACACATGCTATACTATTTTGAAAGAGAATTTTATCAGCTTTCTGAATTTGACCTCCGCTAATCGCTAGCATCAATAATAAACTTATAGGTCGCGTATATGTGACGCCGTGCTTATATTATTTCCAATTATAGCGCCATATTCGACTTCAGCGTCGTTTTAAAAATATTAGGAGCGAGAAACCATAAACACATGCTATACTATTTTGAAAGAGAATTTTATCAGCTTACTGAATTTGACCACCGCTAATCGCTAGCATCAATAATAAACTCAGAAGTCGTGATTATGTGACGCCGTGCTTATAAAATTTTCAATTTTAGCGCCATATTCGACTTCAGCGTCGTTTTAAAAATATTAGGAGCGACAAACCATAAACACATGCTTTACTATTTTGAAAGAAAATTTCATCAGCTTACTGAATTTGACCACCGCTAATAGCTAGCACCACTAATAAACTCATAAGTCGCGATTATGTGACGCCGTGCTTATAAAATTTCCAATTTTAGCGACATATTCGACTTCAGCGTCGTTTTAAAAATATTAAGAGCGTTAAACCATAAACACATGCTGTACTATTTTGAAAGAGAATTTCATCAGCTTTCTGAATTTAACCACCGCTAATTGCTAGCACCACTAATAAACTTATAAGTCGCGATTATGTGACGCCGTGCTTATAAAATTCCCTGTTTTAGCGTCATATTCGACTTCAGCGTCGTTTTAAAAATATTAGGAGCGACAAACCATAAACACATGCTTTACTATTTTGAAAGAGAATTTCATCAGCTTTCTGAATTTAACCACCGCTAATTGCTAGCACCACTAATAAACTCATAAGTCGCGATTATGTGACGCCGTGCTTATAAAATTCCCTGTTTTAGCGTCATATTCGACTTCAGCGTCGTTTTAAAAATATTAGGAGCGACAAACCATAAACACATGCTTTACTATTTTGAAAGAGAATTTCATCAGCTTTCTGAATTTAACCACCGCTAATTGCTAGCACCACTAATAAACTCATAAGTCGTGATTATGTGACGCCGTGCTTATAAAATTTTCAATTTTAGCGCCATATTCGACTTCAGCGTCGTTTTAAAAATATTAGGAGCGACAAACCATAAACACATGCTTTACTATTTTGAAAGAAAATTTCATCAGCTTACTGAATTTGACCACCGCTAATAGCTAGCACCACTAATAAACTCATAAGTCGCGATTATGTGACGCCGTGCTTATAAAATTTCCAATTTTAGCGACATATTCGACTTCAGCGTCGTTTTAAAAATATTAAGAGCGTTAAACCATAAACACATGCTGTACTATTTTGAAAGAGAATTTCATCAGCTTTCTGAATTTGACCACCGCTAATTGCTAGCACCACTAATAAACTCATAAGTCGCGATTATGTGACGCCGTGCTTATAAAATTTCCTGTTTTAGCGTCATATTCGACTTCAGCGTCGTTTTAAAAATATTAGGAGCGACAAACCATAAACACATGCTTTACTATTTTGAAAGAGAATTTCATCAGCTTACTGAATTTGACCACCGCTAATAGCTAGCACCACTAATAAACTCATAAGTCGCGATTATGTGACGCCGTGCTTATAAAATTTCCAATTTTAGCGACATATTCGACTTCAGCGTCGTTTTAAAAATATTAGGAGCGACAAACCATAAACACATGCTTTACTATTTTGAAAGAAAATTTCATCAGCTTACTGAATTTGACCACCGCTAATAGCTAGCACCACTAATAAACTCATAAGTCGCGATTATGTGACGCCGTGCTTATAAAATTTCCAATTTTAGCGACATATTCGACTTCAGCGTCGTTTTAAAAATATTAAGAGCGTTAAACCATAAACACATGCTGTACTATTTTGAAAGAGAATTTCATCAGCTTACTGAATTTGACCTCCGCTAATCGCTAGCACCACTAATAAACTCATAAGTCGCGATTATGTGACGCCGTGCTTCTAAAATTTCCAATTTTAGCGCCATATTCGACTTCAGCGTCGTTTTAAAAATATTAGGAGCGAGAAACCATAAACACATGCTGTACTATTTTGAAAGAGAATTTCATCAGCTTACTGAATTTGACCTCCGCTAATCGCTAGCACCACTAATAAACTCATAAGTCGCGATTATGTGACGCCGTGCTTATAAAATTTCCAATTTTAGCGCCATATTCGACTTCAGCGTCGTTTTAAAAATATTAGGAGCGAGAAACCATAAACACATGCTGTACTATTTTGAAAGAGAATTTCATCAGCTTACTGAATTTGACCTCCGCTAATCGCTAGCACCACTAATAAACTCATAAGTCGCGATTATGTGACGCCGTGCTTATAAAATTTCCAATTTTAGCGCCATATTCGACTTCAGCGTCGTTTTAAAAATATTAGGAGCGAGAAACCATAAACACATGCTGTACTATTTTGAAAGAGAATTTCATCAGCTTTCTGAATTTGACCACCGCTAATCGCTAGCATCAATAATAAACTCATAAGTCGCGATTATGTGACGCCGTGCTTATAAAATTTCCAATTTTAGCGACATATTCGACTTCAGCGTCGTTTTAAAAATATTAAGAGCGTTAAACCATAAACACATGCTGTACTATTTTGAAAGAGAATTTCATCAGCTTACTGAATTTGAGTTCCGCTAATCGCTAGCATCAATAATAAACTCATAAGTCGCGATTATGTGACGCCGTGCTTCTAAAATTTCCAATTTTAGCGCCATATTCGACTTCAGCGTCGTTTTAAAAATATTAGGAGCGAGAAACCATAAACACATGCTGTACTATTTTGAAAGAGAATTTCATCAGCTTACTGAATTTGACTCCCGCTAATCGCTAGCATCAATAATAAACTCATAAGTCGCGATTATGTGACGCCGTGCTTCTAAAATTTCCAATTTTAGCGCCATATTCGACTTCAGCGTCGTTTTAAAAATATTAGGAGCGAGAAACCATAAACACATGCTGTACTATTTTGAAATAGAATTTCATCAGCTTACTGAATTTGACTCCCGCTAATCGCTCGCATCAATAATAAACTCATAAATCGTGATTATGTGACGCCGTGCTTATAAAATTTCCAATTTTAGCGCCATATTCGACTTCAGCGTCGTTTTAAAAATATTAGGAGCGAGAAACCATAAACACATGCTGTACTATTTTGAAATAGAATTTCATCAGCTGTACGCTTTTGTACGATTTTGTACGCTGTACTATTTTGAAAGAGAATTTCATCAGCTTTCTGAGTTTGAGTTCCGCTAATCGCTAGCACCACTAATAAACTCATAAGTCGCGATTATGTGACGCCGTGCTTATAAAATTTCCAATTTTAGCGCCATATTCGACTTTAGCGTCGTTTTAAAAATATTAGGAGCGAGAAACCATAAACACATGCTGTACTATTTTAAAAGAGAATTTCATCCAGCTTACTGAATTTGACCACCGCTAATAGCTAGCACCACCAATAAACTCATAAGTCGCGATTATGTGACGTCGTGCTTATAATATTTCCAATTTTAGCGCCATATTCGACTTCAGCGTCGTTTTAAAAATATTAGGAGCGAGAAACCATAAACACATGCTGTACTATTTTGAAAGAGAATTTCATCAGCTTACTGAATTTGACCACCGCTAATAGCTAGCACCACTAATAAACTCATAAGTCGTGATTATGTGACGCCGTGCTTATAAAATTTCCAATTTTAGCGCCATATTCGACTTCAGCGTCGTTTTCAAAATATTAGGAGCGAGAAACCATAAACACATGCTGTACTATTTTGAAAGAGAATTTCATCAGCTTACTGAATTTGACCACCGCTAATAGCTAGCACCACTAATAAACTCATAAGTCGCGATTATGTGACGCCGTGCTTATAAAATTTCCAATTTTAGCGACAAATTCGACTTCAGCGTCGTTTTAAAAATATTAAGAGCTTTAAACCATAAACACATGCTGTACTATTTTGAAAGAGAATTTCATCAGCTTTCTGAATTTGAGTTCCGCTAATCGCTAGCACCACTAATAAACTCATAAGTCGCGATTATGTGACGCCGTGCTTATAAAATTTCCAATTTTAGCGCCTTATTCGACTTCAGCGTCGTTTTAAAAATATTAGGAGCGAGAAACCATAAACACATGCTGTACTATTTTGAAATAGAATTTCATCAGCTTACTGAATTTGACTCCCGCTAATCGCTCGCATCAATAATAAACTCATAAATCGTGATTATGTGACGCCGTGCTTATAAAATTTCCAATTTTAGCGCCATATTCGACTTCAGCGTCGTTTTAAAAATATTAGGAGCGAGAAACCATAAACACATGCTGTACTATTTTGAAATAGAATTTCATCAGCTGTACGCTTTTGTACGATTTTGTACGCTGTACTATTTTGAAAGAGAATTTCATCAGCTTTCTGAGTTTGAGTTCCGCTAATCGCTAGCACCACTAATAAACTCATAAGTCGCGATTATGTGACGCCGTGCTTATAAAATTTCCAATTTTAACGCCATATTCGACTTTAGCGTCGTTTTAAAAATATTAGGAGCGAGAAACCATAAACACATGCTGTACTATTTTAAAAGAGAATTTCTCCAGCTTACTGAATTTGACCACCGCTAATAGCTAGCACCACTAATAAACTCATAAGTCGCGATTATGTGACGCCGTGCTTATAAAATTTCCAATTTTAGCGCCATATTCGACTTTAGCGTCGTTTTAAAAATATTAGGAGCGAGAAACCATAAACACATGCTGTACTATTTTGAAAGAGAATTTCATCAGCTTACTGAATTTGACCACCGCTAATCGCTAGCATCAATAATAAACTCAGAAGTCGTGATTATGTGACGCCGTGCTTATAAAATTTCCAATTTTAGCGCCATATTCGACTTCAGTGTCGTTTTAAAAATATTAGGAGCGAGAAACCATAAACACATGCTGTACTATTTTGAAAGAGAATTTCATCAGCTTACTAAATTTGACCACCGCTAATCGCTAGCATCAATAATAAACTCATAAGTCGCGATTATGTGACGCCGTGCTTCTAAAATTTCCAATTTTAGCGCCATATTCGACTTCATCGTCGTTTTAAAATTATTAGGAGCGGTAAACCATAAACACATGCTGTATTATTTTGAAAGAGAATTTCATCAGCTTACTGAATTTGACCACCGCTAATCGCTAGCATCAATAATAAACTCAGAAGTCGTGATTATGTGACGCCGTGCTTATAAAATTTCCAATTTTAGCGCCATATTCGACTTCAGCGTCGTTTTAAAAATATTAGGAGCGAGAAACCATAAACACATGCTGTACTATTTTGAAAGAGAATTTTATCAGCTTACTGAATTTGACCACCGCTAATCGCTAGCATCAATAATAAACTCAGAAGTCGTGATTATGTGACGCCGTGCTTATAAAATTTCCAATTTTAGCGCCATATTCGACTTCAGCGTCGTTTTAAAAATATTAGGAGCGACAAACCATAAACACATGCTATACTATTTTGAAGGAGAATTTCATCAGCTTACTGAATTTGACCACCGCTAATAGCTAGCACCACTAATAAACTCATTAGTCGCGATTATGTGACGCCGTGCTTATAAAATTTCCAATTTTAGCGACATATTCGACTTCAGCGTCGTTTTAAAAATATTAAGAGCGTTAAACCATAAACACATGCTGTACTATTTTGAAAGAGAATTTCATCAGCTTTCTGAATTTGAGTTCCGCTAATCGCTAGCACCACTAATAAACTCATAAGTCGCGATTATGTGACGCCGTGCTTATAAAATTTCCAATTTTAGCGCCATATTCGACTTCAGCGTCGTTTTAAAAATATTAAGAGCTTTAAACCATAAACACATGCTGTACTATTTTGAAAGAGAATTTCATCAGCTTTCTGAATTTGAGTTCCGCTAATCGCTAGCACCACTAATAAACTCATAAGTCGCGATTATGTGAAGCCGTGCTTCTAAAATTTCCAATTTTAGCGCCTTATTTGACTTCAGCGTCGTTTTAAAAATATTAGGAGCGAGAAACCATAAACACATGCTGTACTATTTTAAAAGAGAATTTTATCAGCTTACTGAATTTGACCACCGCTAATAGCTAGCACCACTAATAAACTCATAAGTCGCGATTATGTGACGCCGTGCTTATAAAATTTCCAATTTTAGTGCCATATTCGACTTCAGCGTCGTTTTAAAAATATTAGGAGCGAGAAACCATAAACACATGCTGTACTATTTTAAAAGAGAATTTCTCCAGCTTACTGAATTTGACCACCGCTAATAGCTAGCACCACTAATAAACTCATAAGTCGCGATTATGTGACGCCGTGCTTATAAAATTTCCAATTTTAGCGACATATTCGACTTCAGCGTCGTTTTAAAAATATTAAGAGCTTTAAACCATAAACACATGCTGTACTATTTTGAAAGAGAATTTCATCAGCTTTCTGAATTTGAGTTCCGCTAATCGCTAGCACCACTAATAAACTCATAAGTCGCGATTATGTGAAGCCGTGCTTCTAAAATTTCCAATTTTAGCGCCTTATTTGACTTCAGCGTCGTTTTAAAAATATTAGGAGCGAGAAACCATAAACACATGCTGTACTATTTTGAAATAGAATTTCATCAGCTTACTGAATTTTACTCCCGCTAATCGCTCGCATCAATAATAAACTCATAAGTCGCGATTATGTGACGCCGTGCTTATAAAATTTCCAATTTTAGCGACATATTCGACTTCAGCGTCGTTTTAAAAATATTAAGAGCTTTAAACCATAAACACATGCTGTACTATTTTGAAAGAGAATTTCATCAGCTTACTGAATTTGACCTCCGCCAATCGCTAGCATCAATAATAAACTCATAAGTCGCGATTATGTGACGCCGTGCTTCTAAAATTTCCAATTTTAGCGCCATATTCGACTTCAGCGTCGTTTTAAAAATATTAGGAGCGAGAAACCATAAACACATGCTGCACTATTTTGAAAGAGAATTTCATCAGCTTACTGAATTTGACCACCGCTAATCGATAGCATCAATAATAAACTCGTAAGTCGCGATTATGTGACGCCGTGCTTCTAAAATTTCCAATTTTAGCGCCATATTCGACTTCAGCGTCGTTTTAAAAATATTAGGAGCGAGAAACCATAAACACATGCTGTACTATTTTAAAAGAGAATTTCATCAGCTTACTGAATTTGACCTCCGCTAATCGCTAGCATCAATAATAAACTCATAAGTCGCGATTATGTGACGCCATGCTTCTAAAATTTCCAATTTTAGCGCCATATTCGACTTCAGCGTCGTTTTAAAAATATTAGGAGCGAGAAACCATAAACACATGCTGCACTATTTTGAAAGAGAATTTCATCAGCTTACTGAATTTGACCACCGCTAATCGCTAGCATCAATAATAAACTCAGAAGTCGTGATTATGTGACGCCGTGCTTATAAAATTTCCAATTTTAGCGCCATATTCGACTTCAGCGTCGTTTTAAAAATATTAGGAGCGACAAACCATAAACACATGCTTTACTATTTTGAAAGAGAATTTCATCAGCTTACTGAATTTGACCACCGCTAATAGCTAGCACCACTAATAAACTCATAAGTCGCGATTATGTGACGCCGTGCTTATAAAATTTCCAATTTTAGCGCCATATTCGACTTCAGCGTCGTTTTAAAAATATTAGGAGCAAGAAACCATAAACACATGCTGTACTCATTTTGAAAGAGAATTTCATCAGCTTTCTAAATTTGACCTCCGCTAATCGCTAGCATCACTAATAAACTTATAAGTCGCGATTATGTGACGCCGTGCTTATAAAATTTCCAATTATAGCGCCATATTCGACTTCAGCGTCGTTTTAAAAATATTAGGAGCGGTAAACCATAAACACATGCTGTACTATTTTGAAAGAGAATTTCATCAGCTTTCTGAATTTAACCACACGCTAATTAACTAGCACCACTAATAAACTCATAAATCGCGATTACGTATCACCGTGCTTATAAAATTCCCAATTTTAGCGCCGTATTCGATTTCAGCGTCGTTTTAAAAATATTAGGAGCGTTAAACCATAAACACATGCTGTACTATTTTAAAAGAGAATTTCATCAACTTACTGAATTTGACCACCGCTAATAGCTAGCACCACTAATAAACTCATAAGTCGCGATTATGTGACGCCGTGCTTATAAAATTTCCAATTTTAGCGCCATATTCGACTTCAGCGTCGTTTTAAAAATATTAGGAGCGAGAAACCATAAACACATGCTGTACTATTTTGAAAGAGAATTTCATCAGCTTTCTGAATTTGACCACCGCTAATAGCTAGCACCACTAATAAACTCATAAGTCGCGATTATGTGACTCCGTGCTTATAAAATTTCCAATTTTAGCGCCATATTCGACTTCAGCGTCGTTTTAAAAATATTAGGAGCGACAAACCATAAACACATGCTATACTATTTTGAAAGAGAATTTCATCAGCTTACTGAATTTGACCACCGCTAATAGCTAGCACCACTAATAAACTCATAAGTCGCGATTATGTAACGCCGTGCTTATAAAATTTCCAATTTTAGCGCCATATTCGACTTCAGCGTCGTTTTAAAAATATTAGGAGCGAGAAACCATAAACACATGCTGTATCTATTTTGAAAGAGAATTTCATCAGCTTTCTGAATTTGACCTCCGCTAATCGCTAGCATCAATAATAAACTTATAAGTCGCGATTATGTGACGCCGTGCTTATAAAATTTCCAATTTTAGCGCCATATTCGACTTCAGCGTCGTTTTAAAATTATTAGGAGCGAGTAAACCATAAACACATGCTGTACCATTTTGAAAGAGAATTTCATCAGCTTTCTGAATTTAACCACACGCTAATTAACTAACACCACTAATAAACTCATAAATCGCGATTACGTATCACCGTGCTTATAAAATTCCCAATTTTAGCGCCATATTCGACTTCAGCGTCGTTTTAAAAATATTAGGAGCGTTAAACCATAAACACATGCTGTACTATTTTAAAAGAGAATTTCATCAGCTTACTGAATTTGACCACCGCTAATAGCTAGCACCACTAATAAACTCATAAGTCGCGATTATGTGACGCCGTGCTTATAAAATTTCCAATTTTAGCGCCATATTCGACTTCAGCGTCGTTTTAAAAATATTAGGAGCGTTAAACCATAAACACATGCTGTACTATTTTGAAAGAGAATTTCATCAGCTTTCTGAATTTGAGTTCCGCTAATTGCTAGCACCACTAATAAACTCATAAGTCGCGATTATGTGACGTCAGTGCTTATAAAATTTCCAATTTTAGCGCCATATTCGACTTCAGCGTCGTTTTAAAAATATTAGGAGCGAGAAACCATAAACACATGCTACTACTATTTTGAAAGAGAATTTTATCAGCTTACTGAATTTGACTCCCGCTAATCGCTAGCATCAATAATAAACTCATAAGGTCGCGATTATGTGACGCCGTGCTTATAAAATTTCCAATTTTAGCGCCATATTCGACTTCAGCGTCGTTTTAAAAATATTAGGAGCGAGAAACCATAAACACATGCTGTACTATTTTGAAAGAGAATTTCATCAGCTTACTGAATTTGACCACCGCTAATCGCTAGCATCAATAATAAACTCATAAGGTCGCGATTATGTGACGCCGTGCTTATAAAATTTCCAATTTTAGCGCCATATTCGACTTCAGCGTCGTTTTAAAAATATTAGGAGCGAGAAACCATAAACACATGCTGTACTATTTTGAAAGAGAATTTCATCAGCTTTCTGAATTTAACCACCGCTAATTACTAGCATCAATAATAAACTCATAGGTCGCGATTATGTGACGCCGTGCTTATAAAATTCCCTGTTTTAGCGTCATATTCGACTTCAGCGTCGTTTTAAAAATATTAGGTGCGAGAAACCATAAACACATACTGTACTATTTTGAAAGAGAATTTCATCAGCTTACTGAATTTGACCTCCGCTAATCGCTAGCATCAATAATAAACTCATAAGTCGCGATTATGTGACGCCGTGCTTATAAAATTTTCAATTTTAGCGCCATATTCGACTTCAGCGTCGTTTTAAAAATATTAGGAGCGAGAAACCATAAACACATGCTGTACTATTTTGAAAGATAATTTCATCAGCTTTCTGAATTTGACCACCGCTGATAGCTAGCACCACTAATAAACTTATAAATCGCGATTACGTATCACCGTGTTTATAAAATTCCCAATTTAAGCGCCATATTCGACTTCAGCGTCGTTTTAAAAATATTAGAAACGAGAAACCATAAACACATACTGTACTTATTGAAAATAAATTTCATCAGCTTACTGAATTTGACATCCGCTAATCGCTAGCATTAATAATAAACTCATTAGTCGCGATTATGTGACGCCGTGCTTATAAAATTCCTAATTTTACGCCATATTCGACTTCAGCGTCGTTTTAAAAATATTAGGAGCGAGAAACCATAAACACATACTGTACTTTTTTGAAAGAGAATTTTATCAGCTTTCTGAATTTGACCACCGCTAGTAGCTAGCACCAATAATAAACCTCTAAGTCGCGATTATGTGAAGCCGTGCTTATAAAATTCCCAATTTTAGAGCCGACTTCAGCTTCGATTTAAAAACATATTAGATGCAAGAAACCGTGATGAACACTTGGTAAACCATTTTTGTGAAGAATTGAGACCTTTGCGGCTGTTTGCTTAAATTATTAAGAAGAAGATTTGAATTAACCTTTTTTTAGTTATATTCTTCAACCAAAAGATCCTTATGCGGACAGACCATTACCATACCTGGTAGGCACCCAGGAGTGGTACAAGAAATGGCACGTGGGTCTTCTACCGTCAGAGAGTGAGTCTGAATCTGAAAAAGAAGACGAGGTCTACAGTAGTAGTGATTCAGAGGAACTGTTGCCAAAAGAGAGAATTCTGGTAAAATTAGAAAAAATTGTAGTTTTTTTCAAATAATCACTAATAAACCTTTTTAGGGATCTGAGACAAGCTCAGAACTTGATTTTGCACACAAAAATACAGGCCCTGTTGCCAATTCTACGTTTAACGACTCACAAGATCGTAGACGAGAAGTCTTCCATTCTTCTGATGAGAGTTCAGAACAAAGCAATTCTCTGCCGGCAAAAGTAAGTTTTAAATGATTGTTTGAGTTTTTTGATAAGAAAATCACAAGTCTATATTTGGCAATATAGATTTAATTACTTAATATAATCTTTCTGAACTTCAAAACACTTATCTAATGTTCTGACAGCCAGAAGTCACTGGGAGCTAAATCAGTTGAATAAAATGCATGTTGGCACAAATAATACCTACTTAAATTTATTTATTTTGATTGTACCATGATTGCCAAACGTGTTTTCTCCTTTAAAATAGGATTTTCTTGTTTAGGCTCCCATATCAAATGAAAATTTCGCAGAGCAATTGGCCGCTAAACTGGGCGACGTGATCAACACCACAGGAAATCTGGAGAGCAACAAAAATCCCCTTAAGAAGATGAGCCAAGCAACAAAATATGGTAGGTATAGATACAGAATAAACTGAAGAACCTTATTTAAAAAAAAAAAAACGTTTTCCCACGATTGTTAAAAATATACTTTTTTGTCGTTATTTTTTCTTTTCTTCTTTATAGGAAACCTTTTCTCTGATGAACCACCACCTATAGACGACCTTGATGATACTGTGTTGCCGAAATCTGCTCATGAAGGCCTGTTTTCCGGGGTAAAGATCTTTTCGCCGAAAGTACTGAAGAAGACTTGTTTTGGGGTCAGCAAAATAATAACAGTGAGTATTTTCATGAAAAGGCAACGTTGCATGTAGGCTTACTGCACATATTTTATTTTTTACAACTGTGCCAAATATTGTTTTAAATATGATAATATGAAAGAGCTAGAAGCATTTTGATTTAAATATTATACAGGATGTCGATCGATACGATTTTTGGTAAATTAAGTTATCCTAATAAGATCTATGAACTGCTAAAATAAATAACTTAACCCTGTACATTAAGTAATATTTTAAATAATTTCTAGATGAAAATAGAGTTGAAAAGGAAGCCACATCCGACCGACCTAACACCAAATCCAAATTGAAGGTAATAATAACAAAAGCCTGTAAAAAAAAACATTAAAGCATAAGTATTGGACTGAGTCATTAAACAAAACAAACAATTTTTATTTCTAACAACGAAAAAAATATCCTGAAATTTTGTTTGTTACCCAATCTAATAAGTATGAATTTGGTTTTTAGGCTAACAAAGGATTGTTCGACCAATCGGACAGCTCTAGTGAGGAGGACATGTTTACAGTAGCAGAAAAGCGAAAAACTAAGCCTTTTCAACCATATTTGCAACCTTTTAAACCAACAGTTCCGTTTTTAGATGATCAGCCACCAGAATTAACGCCAAAAAACGATAATGGACCTTCTAAAAAGGTAAATAATACTTTTTGCTTAAGTAAATCTCTGTTGAATTTCAAACGAACCGTATATTCTATGCAAGCTTATATTACTATAATATTTTTATAAAAATTTCTTAACATTTTATAAATGCAATAATATTACAACATTATTTCCAAACATATGGACATTTGTAACGATATTTTGTTTCAGAAACCTGTGGGTGGTGTCTCAATTTTTGGTGGAAACTCCAACATCTTTAGTGAAAATTCTGGAAAACCAGGCTTTGAAAATACCCAAAATACCGCTGCTGCACAAATAACTCAAGAGATCGAGTCGAAATCAGCAAATGTTAAAAAGACGTTGAAAAAACCAGTTTGTTCGATGAGTCTTCAGATGAAAACATTATAACACCCACAAATAAATCTGCATCGTCAAAGCCGTCACAGAATCAGCCATCAGCTAAAAAATTGAGTCTTTTTGATGATTCAGATGAAATTCTTCCTATAGACACTCAAGAGCCGATCGAAAAACCAGACGAAAAGAAGAATTTAAGCTTGTTTGACGATGCATCACCTCCAGAAACGGAAAGACCTGCTTTAAAACCTCAAGAAAAGAATACTCTTGGACTCTTTGATGATGAAGACCCCAAGTTATTTAAGCCCGCAAGTAAAAAAATAGCTCCAGAGGTCAACAAAACCCAAAAGAAAATTAGTTTGTTTGATTCTGATGATGATTTTCTGAAAGAAGAAGACGATATCTTCGCAAATGTGCCAAAAAAGAAGAGTCTGTTTGATGATCTACGTGAAACAACTAAAACAAAACCTTCAAAAGGATTATTTGAAGACCTAGAGGACAGTAATATTTCAAATAAAGCATCTGCAAATGAAAAGGGGCAATACATAAAGCCTTCTAAAGGCTTATCTCATGACTTAAATACGGATGACTCTTTAAAAATGTTTCTCCCACTTCTGTAGTCGAAGATGGTAAAGATAAACTTGCAAAGAACACTCCAAGAGGGTTGTTTGACGATCTGGAGGCTTCTGGAAGCAGTGATGATTTATTTGGGGGTAAAAGAGCTTCAGAAAGCAAGGAGAATATAGTAAAACAAGATACTACAGGCACGGAAAAGGACAATAAAAAGAGTTTATTTGAAGATATTGAAGATACTGTTACTAAAGAAGATTTAAGAAGTGAGAAGAAAGTAAGAGAGAGCTTATTTGAAGATACTGAAGAGACTGCAGGTGAAGGAGATTTATTTAAAAATACAAAAGGAAATGTGGAAAAGAAGTTGAATCAAAATAGGAGTGTTGAAAACACTAAAAAGAATATCTTGAAGGACTCTGGAAATTCTCTGGAGAAAGAACAGTTGTTTAAAGATACTTACAACAAAGAAGATTTAAAGTCTGAATCTTTAGAAAGACGCTCTTTAGAATCTGAAAAAGATGTATTTAAAGATGACGCAGCTAAACCGAAAGGTACAAGAATTTTTAAAGATATTCAAGGAAGTGAAGATTCTTTTAACTTTAAAAAAGATATGGATCAGAAAACAGAAGAAAAAGGAGATGTTAAAGAACCAAGAAATGATGGTATAAGAGAAAAGAACGAGGAAGAACGGGTGGTAGTATTATCTAAAGATGATAATATTGATATCAGAAAAGTATCTGAGCAACATACAGTGAATATTACTAGGGATGCTGCAAAGGAAGTGTCAGCTCAAAGTAAAGACGTTATTAAGAAGAGGAAGAAATTTGGTCTCTTAGATAGTGACAGTGATAGCTGGTCAGATGATAATGGAGAGAGTAAAGAAGATGATGTCGGGACGTCTGATGAGAAAAAAATATAAGCGTTACTCATGCACTTGCCAAAGAAGAATCTCTGTTCAAACCAAAACTGTTGGGAGTCGATGATGTAGAAAAAGTGATGTAGGTGGAAATGTAGCCACTGAAGGAGAGTTACCTCCAAGAGATAATCAACCACTATCAAACTCAAGTAAGTTTTATATATTTTTAGTTAGATATATGTTTAATTTTTACATTTCTTATAGATGTCCCTCAAAACTACGCTATACCTCCAGCCATCGGCCTCTTTGACCCCACCCCTCCTCCTCCAGATCCAAACTGGGACGTCGCATCCGACAACAGTGGTGAAAGTGACACTTTTTCCCTCACCGACGGCATTTTGGATCGCACGAATTTTCTTCAGTCACAAGAGAGATTTAGCCTTTTCGATGATGCCCCGCCAAGTCTTGATGTGAACGAATCCAGTGGAATTGTCCGTGATTTGAATGTGACTAGGTAAGACGGGTCATTTAAACTACTCCATTACAACCAAAGACTGCTACTTTCATCTCTATTTCAGGGTGGAAACCGATGATTCGTCTTTCTATCCATATGCCTCTTCTTCAAGGCGACTCTCCAGCGATATATTTGGCGAACAACAAAGTCAAGATAATTTTTTCGTTACGAAAAACCAAACAGAAGAAAGCACTCAGCAAGCGTCGGGTTTAGAAAAGATTCCTGAAGATGCCGTGAACGCTTCGAGCAAAATCGATAATTTAACACCAAGTGGAAATCTGGAGGACTTTGAGGGCAGTTCTGTGTTTGAGAGTAACCAGAGTGAAAGTGAATCAAAAGGTAAATGAACAAGAAAGTGCAGAATACCCAGAAAAATAAAACAATAAAAAAATATTCAAATTCTAATTTTTATTTTTTTACTGAATGTTATTATTAAAGTCTTCTTAATTTACTGATTGCTTAGTGGTAAATTTTTAATGGAAAATAATTAGAATCCTACTTGAAAACTGTTTACTATTTTACAGCGTTTATTTTTTACAGGGTGTGATTGTTTTCATTTGAAATAAATCAAAATCTGAATGTTATTATCAAAATTATCTTAATTTATTATCTTTTTGCACACATATTAAAACATCAACCAACCTAAAATTTGTGTTTTCCCGACGTTTCTACCTCCCAGACTATTAGTTCTTTGCAGGGTAAGGTGTGTGATTATTTTTATATAAAACGAAACAAAAACTGAATGTTATTATCAAAATCTTAAACATCATTTTACTATATTTGATAGTTTGTCATCGTCGTTGGTTTCTCTATACCTTTGCTTTTTTATAATATTTATTAATTAAATAAATAAATAATACTGATTTAGATAAAATTTGATGCTACCAAAAAAATTTTATCTATCAATAATCTCAATGATAAAAATAAATTTAGTTTTATCTTTTGATATTGTAAGTCAATCATAATCCGAACTAAATAAATTATTTATCTTGCTTTATAGTTTTTCACATGCAGAAATGAATACCAACACATTAATTTCGGATATTCAAAGACAAGATGTACCAAAAATTTCGTTGCTTGGAAAGAATAATCGAAATATTTTTATTTCAGATAATGTAAAGAAAACCGCGGCTTTATTTGAAGACAGTAAGAATTCGGAGAAAGAAAGCGTATCAGCTGACAAAGAAAGAGAAAAATCAACTGTATCTTCTATAAAAAGGAAAATTTGAGCATTTTTCAACCAACCAGTAAAGAGTAAACTGCTTAATACTTCTGCAACGTAGTATCTCATTATGCACCCTGTACTCTAGAAATCAACAATAAAAACACCATATCGATTTATCAGTGACAATTTAGATCATTAATTTATAATGTCATTGCCAAAACTGAACAATTTTATACGGGAATTTCAAAAGAATCCTCGCATTTCATTTTAGTTTACAGCTAATTCCAACACATGCACTCACAGTTACACAAGACAATAAAACAAATTTTTCTACATTTAGAAATCAATTTATGACGAAAATATCAGGATTTAATCAAATGCTCAAATATTCCTCCATTAACTGCCAGACAATAACCCAAACGATTATAAAACTCATTTCTTACGTTGGCTAGTTGGTACATCGATATTCTGGCACATTCAGCGGAAATAGCATTCCTTAGCTGGACTAAATTTTCATATTTTTTATTGGTAGCTTAGTTTTTAAATGTCCCCATAGAAAAAAATCGTTTGGCGAAAGATCACGTCGATTTTCTTCACATTTGCAATTATTGATTACTGTGCCTGTAGTTTCAAATTTTTTATCGTCCGTTCTATTGTCGATTTACTTGGTATTGGCCTATTGGGAAAATGAGGCTGCAAACATGTCCGCTACTCTTCGATAACTATTTCCCTGAGTAAAACCATTTTATAATAGTGATTTTCTTGATTTAAGTAGTTCATTATTTAAAAATGATGTGACATTGATCTGACAACTTGAGAGTAAGAGGTTAAATAATTTTTCTAGTATTTTATTATAAACTTCTAATAATACAAGGCGGGTAAGAAGATAGGAGATTCGTAACTTATTTTAGCATTTATCTCTTAGCTAGCGGACTGAGAAGAGCTGAAATTTGTACACTGGGTAGAACTTATCGTGCTCTTTAAAAAATCCCTAATAATATTTTCTTCTAAAATAATTAGGGGAGCCAATATTGGACCACTTCAAAATTTACATAGGAATTCCCTATGTCCCGCTCGGAACTAACACTTCACAGAAATCGTATAATAAAACCACAAAACAGCACTTAGCATTCAAAATTGTTTTGAACAACTTACGCTGCATGAATAATTTGCGTTCATAAAGTTGCAGGTTAAGCACAGCTTCACAGTACAGCAAAATAGGTCTGGATAGTCGGTTAGTTCGAAACATAGGTACTAAACACTTATATATTTTTTTACTCAACTTTTACATAAAAATTAATGAACATATTTAAGATGTTCTCTCAGACTTACGTCAGTGACGTAATTTTTTTGTCTCTCTTGGTTTAGACGGTATAAAAAAGAACAGTAAGGTATGACAAAACATTTACCACTTCTGAAACAATCTATTAACCACACAATTCTGAAATAAATAACAAATTAGTTACGGACTCCTTAGAGAGACCTTTAAAAACCCACTAGTGTACAGAATAGCTATTTATGTATCAAGGGCGTTACTAGGACTATAATGCCCTGAAGGTCAGAAATAGCCCGAGGGCTAGATTTCGACCTGATGGGCATTATAGTCAGTAAAGCCCGTGGTGCATCACAATGCTTTATGTTTTATCCAAAAAGAGTTTTTCAATGACTAATTACATTATTTATTCGCAATATAAAAAATAAGTTGCACCTGTACCTGTATATGTAAGGAGATAATGACTGGTGTTAAGTTTGACTTTGATGTTTCTATCAGTTAGTCAGTTGGCATTTTTATTTAACGATTTGCTCAAAATGGAAGAAATTCCACAAAATATAAGAGAAAATGCCATAAAAGCGACCAAAAAATCTTTTGCCAGTTTAATCAAGGCAACAGTATGATCAGGAGTATGGCATATTTGGTATTTGGAAAGATGCGAACGCAATTCTTCAAATAACCGACACCGTTTTAATGGCATATTTTCAGGAACTGGTAAGTTATTGATTTTATTTTAATACATATGTTTGTATAAACTTGATCTTTATTGTGAGAGAAATAAAATTGGATAAGCAATAAAATTTCCATATTAGCGCATTAGGGCATTATAAGCGGGCATTTTCATAATGCCCGCTTATAATGCCCTAGGTGTGATAGCAGGTATTATTGCTACCATAACATATTCCGTTTCTAAGGTATTACAGATCAATAATAGATGGGTAAAACATAAACGTTTTTTAAATTCCCATATTTCCGAAACTATTAAAGATAGATATATAAAAAGTGGTATTTTTGTAAAGCTTTTTAAAAGACTTTTTAATAGTGACATAATATACAGGGTGCCCCATTTCAAAAAAAGTTTACCTCTTCATTTTTCTTGAGTTGTTGATGTTCATTTGTTTCTTTTTTTATACTCAAAAGATAATACAAGATTGAAAAAGTATGAATCTTTTATACAGGACGTTTTTTCTATCCTTCTGGGTTACAATTAAAAGTTGGTGGCAAAATATAAATGAAAAGCCCTGTAGAAGTCTCTCAAGAGTACTTTTTTTCAGCCTCCCTGGAAAACTAAAACATAACCTCCAAATAAATGTAGGCGCGCTGATGCCAGGCGCACCACGCCCCAAAATGCGCCCCGCCCTTACGAAATCGTCAAGCACGGATGAAACTGACCAATCATCAGCTTCCAATTTAGCTCCGCCATTCGTAAGCCGTGTTGTCTAGACCTAAGAGTGCGATAATCGGTGATAAAGAGGTGGCAACAGCGCTGAGCGATGGTGGAAAGTTTGATGGTCTGTCTCATACTGAGGTGTTGACTAGTGCTACCAAGGTAAGAATGTTATAGGGCTTAAAAAAGGTAAATACTTGTACAAAATATTAAATGAATAACTCTACAATATGTATTGAATATTTTAAAAACCGCTTTCTACACAAAAAGGTATACTTGCTAAGAATCGCTCTGAGCAACAAATTTAAATGCAAATATCTCGAAATCGGTTACACAAAGCGATTCTTACAAAGTATAATTTTTGTACCTGGAAAGCATAGGAGAGCTTAACTGGTATACTTAAATGGTACATACAGGGTTATGCAAAAAATTTGCGATCGTTTTAAAGAAATTCTTAGTAGTGTAGGTAGTGCCTCTAGTTTGCACAAAAAGTTATTATCAGGTCTGAATAGTTCATCAAAAACTAAAAAAATCCATAGATACAGAGTTTCGTGACAATATTCAACAACATTAAAAACTAATCAAACATAAATTAAAAATATTTTTCCCACTTTGACACCCTGTATCTTTCTTATTATCAACTTTTGAATATAGGTATGTTTGGTTAAATCTTAATATTTTCAGATAGGGCGTCTGTGGTTTCTTTGTGGGTATTCCATTAATTAGCGAAGAATCTCATCCTATTAAACTTGTCTCTTGCTACACTGTTATTAAAAGTGTACACTTGCGAAGTTTCTAACAACGTACGCGTTTTTTTAGGATAGAGCAAGAATTCCTGTCAAGAGAAGACCGTCGACAAGAAAAGCAAGACAAGAAGCAGTCAGAAAATCCATGACAGACTTTAGTCTTTATCAAAACGAACAAAATTCTTTACTTCCTGAAGAAGATGGTAGCCTATCTCAAGCCTCTCTTTCTGGAGATGTTAAAAATAGTTTTTCGAAGGATTTAACTAAGAAATTAAGCATTCCTGATAGCATTTCAAAGGACGAAATGTCGAAACTAGACGACGGTGCGGGAAAAGATGAAGATACACCTGAAGTAACAGGTATTTCTTTAGTTTTCGATAGAAGCAAAGCAGTTAAGGATGAAGATATACTTGATAGATCGGTATCTAAAGGTCTCTTTGATAGTTTCGATGGAGACAAAACAGAAACATCAATTGAAAATAAAGAAATAGTTGAAAAATTTGTGTCAAATGACCCCTTTGACAGTTTAGGAAGAACCAAAACAGACACATCGGAAAAGAGCGAAGAATTATTTAAAGAACCCGCGTCCAAAGGCCTTTTTGACAGTTCTTTGGAGGAAAGTGATGATTTCTTTTCGTCTAACTCTAAAATTAAAGAAAAGGGTGATGTTTCTCAAGCCACATCCAAATTTTTAAGTTCTTCTGATGAATTTAAACAAGATTCATCTTCTTCAAGTATACCAAGTGTTTTGACTTCTTCAGTAACAGAAACTGTTAAGAAAACGAAAAATAAGAGTCTTTTTGGAGCTGAAAATTCAAGTGGTGATGAAGATCTACTGAAGCCATCCAAAACTGAACAACCAAGCACCACACAAGACCCTAAACCAAGCATTTTTCGGATCTATCCGATTCCGATGGTGAGGGCGAGCTCTTCGGGGCAAAACCAAAAGCTTCATCGGTTTTAAGCAAAAATCGTTGGCGAAACGTCGAAAAAAGCCAGTATTTTTGATGATTCCGGAGATAGTAGTGAGGAGGATCTTTTGGATCTAAAAATCCACCAGTAAAAGTGAAAGAACAGGTAAGATTTTTGATGATAAGGATAAAAAACAGCATTTTTTTAACGATTATAGAAAAACAGATTTGTTTGTTTTTTTATGATTTCGAGAATATAAAATAAATATTTGCAGGTTCCCTTTTGGTTACAAGGCGTGTGGAAAGTAAAACTATTAAAACTGCTGGTGTTAAAAAATTGGAAAATAAGGAGGTTACCGATTTTGATCCCTTATCAGCACTGAAGTAGAAAACATTTTTTTAATGTAAAAATTTAGCCGAATTGCTTTATGTTATCTTTATTGTTTACTATGTTTTTCTAGTATAAGTTATGTTATTGTCATTCTTGAAAATGTTTATTCTTATACAAATTGTGATTATTTTTATATATTATTATGATATTAAGTAAAAAGAAATATAAAGGTTATTACTGAAGTTTTATCAGGACTACTTTTTCTCAATATAAATGAATAGAGTATGAGCCGGCAAACGTTTGTTATTAGCTTTGTTCGCGGGTCTAGTAATGAACTGATTTTGAACCAGAATCGAACTGGTTTAGAATTGTTTTAAAGCGCATGTCTAGTTATTTATTAGTTCGGAATTTTTATTCACCGCGAACGATTTTCTATACAGCTGAGGATGTATTGTAACCTCGCCTTTTGGTTAGGATTTTTCATGGTTAAATTGGATACTACACAAAAAAATAAATTTAAACAAAACGGTAAATTGTTATACTATCGAAAGTCACTCGAGGACTCTCGGCGGAAGACGAGGGATTCCCTGCCTCCTCTCTATTTTAACATAAGTATGTGTATTTAACTAAAGATAAAATTCAAACAACAAGAAATGGTAGAATCTTCTAATATTGTCTATATTTTTTAATTAAATCTTTATTTATTTTATTGCATACATACATTCATACGGAATACAATTAAAAATCCTTTGTTTATATACGCTCAGAATCACAAAAATATAAAAAAAATATTCAACAGGTATATTAACCCGCATAAAAAGTGGCAAAAACAAATAAACTGTAATACAACGGTTTATTTCTGTACCACAAAAACAGAAAACAGCTGACCATGTCGACAATGCGCATGAAATTCCGAACTTAACTTTTAGTTCCAACAAAAATCCCAGGACTGCTAATCAGGTTACGAACCGGTAACGAACTGATTCCCTTGTAACCCGCGAACACAGAACTGTTACTAAAAATTCAGGATTTTACTAACCGCGAACGCTGCCTTTTGCACTGCGCATGCGAATAGTCCCAGAACCGGTTCAGAATCAAACCCACGAACAAAGCTATTTTGTAAAAGCTGAAAGTTTGTCTGCGCATGCTCCCAACATAGATAGAAGTGATGGGAGACTATGAAGTTTAACTTGGCTTTGGCAGGTATCAGGTACCAAAGGTTAATGAACTGAAAGTTAACTTTCGTTATTTTGTAAAAGCTGAGACTTTTTCGGAGTAATGGGTGTACAATACATAAAAAAACATAGGTGTCGAACATAAAGACAGTAAGTAGGTCAAATAATTGTATTTTATAAATTATTTTAATAATATTTAGAATATTACAAAATAGTTCTTTAATATAAATCCTTACCAAGACTATGGTAAACAATGCCTAGTTTAATTAACAATAAAAAAAATTAAGGCCAGTATTTTTAAGCTTAGTTAGCAAATTTAACTACCGGTTAAGTTAAACTGAAAGTTTAACTATCCGCGATATGATGAAAATCAATAAAACACTCAACACAAGTTGTAGAATGACTTCTTTTCTATGTTTAACGGATTTATCAAATATATCTTAAAAACAATTTAAAAAATATAATATTAACTGCAACAACAGCAACCAAAATATGACAAACAAATGTCATGATGCCTCAAAAGGATTCAAAAAATATCCGGTAGAGGCAGGTTTATAGAAAACGTCGAGTAAGCTTAAAAACATGACCTTTAACTTGATATGGAAAAAACCTTAACAAAATTTTAATTTAACAATTATATATTAATGGAAGCACTACAGACAAATTAATTTTAAAATTAAGGTGATATAATTGACAACAAAACGAAAATTAATACTAAGTTTCAATAGGAAACGACTATTTGCACCTTAAAGACTAGATTCTGTGCAGATATAATAATATATTTAACAACTATAAGCTGTGCAGATGATGGTTGAAAAGAGGGAACTCTAGGTCATTTCCTGGACCAATATGGCGGCTATACTATTATATATACAGTGTGTTTTTCATGAAGTATGAAACACATTTTAACTTTGGAAATTTCTGAGACACTCTGTACATAGTTTGGGTATGTTTGTTGCAATTTTTGTAATACACAGCTTATAGTTGCTAGATGAGACCTTGGTGGTCGTTATTTTGAACCAGAGGATGCAGATGATGTTTGAAAAGAGGGAACTCTAGGTCTTTTCCTGGACCTTTTTGTTTAACACCATACTTGTAATGTGTGCAGTTTTATGAGACTTGGTAGCTCGGACGAACCATTCATTTCCATTCTGAGCCAAGGAAAATTCATTGGGAGCTGATTTAATTAAAACCACTAAACTTTTACAAAGGTTAGTTTATATTTATAAGGTTGCGACATATCCTCAACTTTTAGGCGGTTTGAGGTCGGAGACGCAAGGAAGGGCACTTCTCGGAGAAGACGTTGGCAAGACTGGGTAAAAATCAAAGCTGAAGATCAATCCAGTGGCGTCTAGAATTTGCGCATTTCATTTTGCATTGTTTTAGAAGTGATATTTGTTGAAAAATGTAATTTCAAATGTTTTTTATTTAAAGTAAAAGAATTTACAACTTAATAACAATTAAAAACTGTTGTGTAAACGGTTGTTCTACTAATACAATAAACTGTATATCTCCGGCACTGAACAACATGGCCGAAAAATGGGAGATGTGACGTCATAACACGTCAAAGCAATATGGCCGAATGTCGCGACCCTATATAGACCGACTTTGACTTTTACAACCTAATTTTTGAAACGGGATTGATTCACCAAATAGAGCAATTGTAGTATCCATTTAATTGTCTAATGCTCACTGCTGAGCAAACCGCATCTTTGCTCGAATTTAGGCAGCTTCGCATGTTTTTCACCACTTCGGGCGTAGGTTCTCCATTGTTGGAGATACGACAATGCACAACAATTTTATCTCATAAGAATACTAGATTTTAAACACGTATATCCTTTATGAGTATGAACCCGCCATTACAAAAGTAACAGAAGAGGAACCTGCAAATTTGAAAAAAATATTTTTACTTTCGTCCTTGGGTCACGATCGATAATAGTTATTTACATTACAAGATGCGAAAGTTTACTTTTTGGTGAGGTGGTCCGAACACTTGAAAGGCCTTTCGCATCGTGTAATGTATTATATTTTTTCTGCTACTGTTCTATGTATCGCATAATTTAATAATCATTAACATCATGTTTTAATAGAAATATCAGAGATTTTGAAATTTTACCTGTTAAAAATTAATCCATAGCAACACATTTATTGTTGACATTGTCTGTCATCAGCACTTGTCAGATATTGAATTATTGTTAATTTAGTATAAATCCATTCCCATTTTAAAATGTTAAATGAATATGAAAATGGCATCCAAAAGGCAGCTGACCTTGCGTGTGCCTCACTTCTGCCAGACAAATCTAAAGAGAGGTACCATCAAACATATAAATCGTTTTCTGAATGGCTTGCTACAAAAATGTGGGGCGGATTGACGAGAATGTGATGTTGGCGTATTTTCAAGAAAAATCCGAGTCTTTATCACCACCAACCCTCTGGTCTGTATATTCCATGCTCAAGTTAACAATTTCCGTAAACAAAAATCAAGATATTTCGGAGTTCAAGAAACTAGTTGCTTTTATTAAAAGGAAAAACGATGGTTATGAGGCAAAAAGTCAAAAAATTTTAAAAAAGAAGAAATCATAAAGTTTTTACTTAACGCGCCTGATCAAAGTTACTTAGCAATGAAAGTAATAGCCATTATGGGAGTGGCTGGGGCATGCCGGACAGACGAAATATACAGAATGAAGCTAAGTGATGTAGAAATAAGAAATGACGTGGCTATAGTAAAAATAGTGGAGTCTAAAAATAAAGTTAAAAGAAACTTTGTAGTAACCAACGATGAAGGCTCAGTTCCTTATGTCAGATTTCTACAGGAATATATTAAGCTGAGACCAAGGAATGCTCTAGGATGAGCGCTTATTGTATCGGTATGTGAAAGAGGTAAATGTGTTAATCCAGCTAATTGGAAAGCACACTATTTCAAATGTACCTAAAGAAATTGCGATGCAGTTTTTGAAGCTTGAAGACACATTGTCGTATCTCCAACAATGGAGAACCTACGCCCGAAGTGGTAAAAACATGCGAAGCTGCCTAAATTCGAGCAAAGATGCGGTTTGCTCAGCAGTGAGCATTAGGCAATTAAATGGAGACTACAATTGCCTATTTGGTGAATCAATCCCGTTTCAAAGTTTAGTGGATTTAATTAAATCAGCTCCCAATGAATTTTCCTTGGCTAAGAATGGAAATGAATGGTTCGTCCGAGCTACCAAGTCTCATAAAACTGCACACATTACAAGTATGGTGTTAAAACAAAAAGGTCCAGGAAAAGACCTAGAGTTCCTCTTTTCAAACATCATCTGCATCCTCTGGTTCAAAATAACGACCACCAAGGTCTCATCTAGCAACTATAAGCTGTGTATTACAAAAATTGCAACCAACATACCCAAACTATGTACAGAGGTGTCTCAGAAATTTCCAAAGTTAAAATGTGTTTCATACTTTATGAAAAACACACTGTATGTATAATAGGTCTCTACAGAAATAAGAAACTATAGGTATATTCTCTAATGTTATTATTGACCAAAATACTTTATTTGACCTGAAATTGTACAAGTCAGAGATACTGTAAGTATACTGGAAAGGATTATGACACAGCCGCCATATTGAGGCCATTTTTTTGACGTCATAAGATACCTTTTCAGCCAGTTTATTAAATGGTATAAATTTCAACACCAGTGCTGGAGAAATTCAGTTTATTGTATTACCAGAACAACCGTTTACACAACACTTTTCATTATTAATAAGTTGCAACTTCTTTAACTCTAAATAAAAAAATATTTGGAAGTACAACTTTCATAAAATATAACTTCCAAAATAACGAAGAACAAAAATTCTAGACGCCACTGACTTGATAATTAGTTGACATAAGCATAGTTGACGTTCGGCGCTGCTAGCAATTATCGCCAATTTTTACCTGTTACTTACCTTTCCTTGCGTCCCAAATCCCATGGCGTCTAAGTCGTGTTTATGTCGTACCCTTTCCAGTATATAAAAAAATAACTCTGGTGTGATCAGCCCTAGACAGGTTTTTGAGAAACACTGTAAATGGTTTAATATCAAAATAATTAGACACATCACCAAACCTGATTCTTCAGAAGAAAAAACATCTGCACTTCAAAAACTATTGAGATTTTTCAACAAAAAAAAAAACCTATTATAATATTACTTAAATGCATTTTTTAGTTCAGAAAGACTTAAAACTATATTACAAAACATCAAACATTGAGTTTCTTGTTACACATTTTCTTATTTACAAAATGGAGACCAAAAAATATAGGTCGCTTTGATATTGTGATTTTCCACGCTTATGTTTACTGAAATTGTGAATGGTTGTTTTAGTTGGTGTTGTACATGAACCCTCCATGGGTGGGTTTAACAAGAGAAGAAATGGATTAAAAATTTCATTTTTGAGGAACAAGTCATACCTCATAAAAACAACTTGAATATGATTCACGAAGAGAAAAAATGTTGATTTTGTATGCAGGGTTTGCAAAAACTTGACTTTTCCAAGAGTAAACTACATTCACATTTTCATTTTCAAGCAAAATATAATTTAGAAAATGTATTTACAATAGCAATTTGAGGGATGACTTTATAAATGTTACAGGGTATCAAAAGTTTCATGAAGCTGATTTTGGAGTGATCAAGAATTAATTATTTCAAATTTTATATCGAAATGACCAAAAAAAAACTTCTCATAATTTAGCTTTTCAAACACCTGCTTTCTCTCAAATTCTAACACAACACAATAATTTGAGATGTAAATAAATGTGATCAAGGAACGTTTTCGCCAAATTATGGGTTCAAT
>JACEGR010008719.1:0-33863 GCA_014170235.1 Listronotus bonariensis
AAATAAATAATAGTTTAAAAAACTAAAAACACGCTTTTATATGCAACCGAACTAAAAATTAGAAAATAATTTTTCATTAAAAAATATTGTCACTTCATAGTAAAAAGCGTGGGGTGCTTAATATATTAAATGTTATAATTATTATATTTGCCAATATCTATGATGGAAAAGTTATGAAAAATAGTAAAATGCACCCCACGCTTTTACTATGAAGTGACAATATTTTTTTTAATGAAAAATTATTTTCTAATTTTTAGTTCGGTTGCATATAAAAGCGTGTTTTTTTAGTTTTTTTAAACTATTATTTATTTTTCATTTTTAGTTCGATATGCATTTATGTATGTATAAAAGTTTGGAATGTTGCCAACAGATGGCAACCCACTAAAAAATTTTTTCGCCATTTTGTCAAGAGTAGCAAAAGTTTTTCAGATGGACTTTCTGAAAATAACCTAATATAAAATTTGAGTAAAATCGATTCAGATCGAACTCTTGAAATGGCCGGTGGTTGGTACCACTGGGACGTACAGGTGACAGATGACACTTGGTGGTATCAAGCAGTGGTTATAATAATATAATGGATTTTTTTTTCCTGGCGATCCAAACCAGGATAACGGGATACTGTTTGCAGATTATTGCATTGTCATGGGTCCTAATACGTGTGCAAAGTTTCAAAGAAATCGAATAGCTGGAAGTTGGTTAAAATTAGGCTCAAAGATTCCGTTACATTCATGGATAGATAGATGGATAGATAGTTACAACCCAAGTTAATAAAAGACCATCCAAATCGGAAAATAATTTTAAATTATTCTTAGAAGCGTAATAAGAGATACATCTTCCCAATCTTTTTATTTTTCAAACGTATAAAATAAATAAAAAACACTGTCTTTGCTGGGTAGATTCTGTAGAATCCATATCTTTCATCAGAATTCTTTTATCTTTTAGGATATACAGTGTAGGACAAAATATATTAAATTTTAAAATGGAAAACCTTGTAAATTATAAAAATATCTTGTATCTGTCCTTACACTCAGAAGTAGACAAAAGTAGGAAGGCAATTGTAAGTACAAAACCTGATAAAGAAAAGGTAAAATATTTGACAAAAGTAGCGAGACTTCATGAGACTGCATCGGAAACACAACAATAGCTCTTATTATTTAAACTCTTTTAGTAAACAAGGCTAATAATAAACTAAGTAGATTAAATGTTGTATATTATGTTTACTTAAAATACATTTTCAAGTTTCTTATTACCCCAATAGAAGTCGTCATATCCTTTTATAATTTTGCGCCATGTAGTTTGAGGTATCTACTTTGAAATACACGGCATGAGTCATTAAAATTTCAAAGTTGCTTTTGGCCAAAATAATGGATTTCTATCCATAGGGTATCGGCGCGTCGCTGATAGGATAGCGGCGCTTTGTATAAAATAGTCCGATTGCAAGCGGCCTTTTATGTTTTTGTATTATTTTCAAAGGGTACCGAATTTGCGCTTTTAAAATATTCTTACTACATACCTTTTATCGGTGGGTGAAGCGGCTATAGATTTTTAAATATGTTAAAAAATGAAGGCTAAAAGCCTAAATACTAACGTACCGTGGGTGTCTTAAGCGAGGTAAGAGGGAGTTTGTTGACACGGGACTTAAATACTTGAAGATTTGGGGGAAGGAAAGACCTCCGCGGGCAGCAGGTTCCACAATCTAGAAACTCTAGGGATAAAAGAACGAACAAAGTGAGAAGTTCGGGCCCGTCCAGTTGGACCGTATAGGGATGCATACGCGCGGAACCACGAGTTTCTCTGTTGGGAACCGTGAGTGGAGGAACTATACTGGTCAATTCTTCAGAGCAGAAGCCATGGAAGTACCTATAAAAAGCGATAAATCGCCCACAGCCCGACGATGGGCAAGAGAGGGAAGCCTTCTGTAAGTGAAGGATCATTAATGAGACGAATAGCTCTTCTTTGAATAGAATCAAGAATGCTCAGGGTTGTTGGGGACGCCATGCCCCAGATATGAGAACAATATTCCAAGGGAGGTCGGATTTGGGAAACATATAAAGTGTATAAATTAGAAGCGGAAAATACTTTTAGCTCGAAAGAGAAATCCAAGCTTTTTTGAAGCTGCCGTGGCTATAGATACAATGTGTTTATGCCAGTTAAGGTTACTTTCAAATGTGACGCCCACGAGATTGAAGGTGTCTTTGCTCTGTAGAACTTGGCCGCTCATAAGTAGAGGATGAGTATTTGATGACTCTTTTCGCGACAAGGAACATGACTGTGTTTTGGATGCATTAAAATGGACGAGATTTTTGGCGCCCCAATCCAATATTAAATTAAGATCCTGAGAAAGAGATATCTGCATCGCTCTGCGTTTATTTTCCAAGTCAGGTTTAGTGATGGGTTTAGGAACCTGAAAACTGGAGTGAAGGGTACTATCGTCGGCGAAACTATGAATGGAATTAGTTGTGGACGAGAGAAGGTCGTTGATGTGAAGAAGAAACAATGTTGGTGCCAGAACTGAGCCCTGAGGGACTCCAGCATTTATTTGGTGAAAGCTTGAAGAATGGCCGTCCACAATAACTGGAAATCGTTTTGGATCGTATCGGACTATATATTTTTGTTTTATTTTTTTAAATTAAAAGAAAAAATAGGCACCCTCGAGAATGTCAAAATGACGTTTTATTTTTTCGAACTTTTAGTCCTCCGCTTTTTTGACGTTACTTCCAAATTGTCAGAGTAGTGGTATATACACGGTTTAGCATGTAATTAACTTGCAAGTATATATTTTCGTTTTTTACGATCGGACCTATATACGGCGCTCATATTTAGTACAAGGTATCCTCCGGTATATTAATCTGCCGCGCTGTAGTAAATCCTGAAATCCCCTCTTGGGCTCCCCTACCAAAATGGACTTCGAATCCGTTTTTAAGAAGAAATATATACATATATACAGTGTGTCCAGGATAAGGATCCTAAGCATGGGAATCTCAATACCTATTGGAGATACAGCTTAGGTTAAATTAGCACAAAGTTGTGTTTTTTAAAGCATATTTACATGCCGTTTAAAAACTTGAAAAATTTTCATGGTCTGCTGAGATATTTGGCAAAAACAAAAATTTGACTATATCGATTTTATTTTTTTCTGACTTTATTTGAAGAGATATTAAAAATTCTAATAACACTTTTTCATTGGCACTTTTTGCTACTATATGATGGTATTTTTAGATTTTATACCCGACGTTTCGTTTTCAAGAAACCATCATCCACTTTATTTTTTTAATATGGCTCAAAAAAGTACCCCCTGTATCTGATCTCATTTTTATTACAAATTCAACGATGTATCACATGTCATATTTAATTTTTAGTTAAAAGAAAAATGGCATTTTTTAAGTTATTTTTAAGTAGGCCTTGCAAACAAATGCTTGGACGTTAATGCCTGTTACCGTATCTGCAACAAAAATTAATATCATTATAAAATAGTATTTGTCCTTATTACCCTGCTTGTCGAGTTTTTTAGAGCAATTGTTCTTATTGTTACTGTTGTCTCTATTATTGTTTATTAGTGAATAGCTAATATCTTATTGTATTATTACGGTCGAATATGCAGGATGGCCATTATAGCCATGAAAATAAGTTTGACATGCTAATATGCTACATTTTGTGTCGCAAAAATAAATGAAGGTATCATTTCTGCAGTTAATGAATTATGGTAAATACATGGACCTGGTATTTTAGTTCCTGAAATTCCACACCACATATTAAACCCAAAACGTTCTTGATGTTTCAATATTTTCTTAACACGGGGATTTTGTTGAGCCTAGTAATGCGTATTGCGTATAAAGACAACAGTAACAATAAGAACAATTGCTCTAAAAACAACAACTTGACAAACAGGGTAATAACGACAAATACTATTTTATAATGATAATTAATTATGTTGCGGATACGGTAACAGGTATTAACGTCAAAGCATTTGTTTACCAAGGTCTACTTAACAATACCTTTAATAAATAAAAAAAATGAATTTTTCCTTTTAACTAAAATTAAAAATATGGCATGTGATACATCGTTAAATTTGTAATAAAAAATGGGATCAGATACAGAGTGTACTCTTTTTCGAGCCATATAAAAAAATAAAGTTGATGATGGTTTCTTGAAAACGAAACGTCGGGTATAAAATCTAAAAATACCATTACGTAGTAGCTAAAAAGTGCCAACAACAAAGTGTTATTAGTTTTTTATATCTCTTCAAATAAAGTCAGAAAAAAATAAAATCTATATAGTCAAATTTTAATTTTTACCAAATATCTCAGCAGGCCTTGAAATTTTTAAAGTTTTTAAAAGGCATGTACATAAGCCTTTAAAGCACAACTTTTTCCTAATTTAACCTAAGCTGTATCTCCAATAGGTATTGAGATTCCCATGCTTAGGATCCTTATCTTGGACACACTGTATATTTTTTTAACAATAAAAGTAATCACTAAATAAAAGAACGACAAAATTTGTAGTTTTTTGTTTTAATATTTTAGGTAATTGTCGTTATCTTTTCCAAATTTTGCAATTTTTTACACTGATATGAATAGTTAAAAATGAGAACGTATGTACATATTTATAACCTTATTATTTTTACAGCACTCCTTTACAATTTTTTAAAACCCCATTTTTATGGGTAAAGTTTATCTTTAAAGTATTGTGAGTCAGAGTTACTAAATAATACAGATTTTTAAAAAATTCCTTCCTCCCGGCCCAAGTGCCGCCATCCAGTAATCCTTTATTGTTGATTTCTATTTATTTTTAGATACGTTCTCACTGGAAAAAGAGCCAATGGGACGGCACTTAGTGTTTTCTCCTCCACTAAACTGAACATAAAACCATCAAGCATATTCCCAAAGATACCTCGTACGAGGTAACACCTCCTACTGTTAGTGAGAAATCTATTGAAGTTTACCGAAACTATGTAAATCTTGGAAAATATGGACCTAAAGCTCCAAAACCTGCTGACGTGGAGATGTATATGAAATATGCTAGTCTTAAATAAATTATTCAGCTGCATTCAGACATTTTCTAAAATATTGCGGCCAAAAATACCACAGATATTTAAGCTACAAGTGATTTTTTAGCAATGCGAGGTTTAAAAGCATGAGGTCGGTAAGAAAGATACCTACATTATGCATGTGTTCCACACCCATATAACATTTTTGCCGGTAAAGCATTGGCAAAAAGTAATTAAAAAGACATCAAAATGGGCAATTGGCCGTTATTAGGCCACGTGTTGCAGAAAATGTGATGGCATTTATCATTAATAAGTTATGATGAAAAAAATGCGTTTAGGATGATGGCATCCATCATTAATAAGTTATGCTGAAAAAGATGCATTTAGGATGATGGCATCCATCATTAAAAAGGTTTTGGCAAAAATATGCCTTTTACATGATGGCATTACATTATTTTTCCTAATGATAATAAAACGCATTTTGTCAAGACTAAATATTATAACAAATAATGTATGCTATAATGTGTGTTATGTACAGGGTGTCCCATATAAAATTAAATACTATAATTTTTGGAAAAACCCATAAGAGATACAAGATAAAGTTAAATGCAGAAGTTGTTCGGTGATATATTTTTTAGTATTTTTATTGTATCTCTTATGGTTTTCCAAAATTATAGTATTTGAGAACACATAATAGGTTCTCTCCATAACACAATATCTAATACATCTCATCTATACAGCACATGTTTAACAGCCCCAGTGCCTTTTTGATGTCTTTTTGATACCTTTTTTGCCAATGTTTTACCGGCAAAAAATGTTATATGGGCACCGTCATACCTCGTAAGTAACATTTAAATTATGGATGGTGGAGGGGACGATAACCATCTTTTATGGCCGGACAAGTTGAAAAAAAGTGGCCATCGGAATGTAGCAAATTGTGGTGGCGCCACAATAGCCAGTGAAGGGATTTTGGTATTTCTTTCCTTCAACCCATTTTTGTATCTATCTGTCCTTTTTCATTTTTGTATCTCCATAATAATTGTGCTTGTGGTTAAACAAATCTCCTCTGGCTACTGTGGCGCCACTTTAAGTTGCTCCTTTCGACGGATACTTTTTAATACATTCAGATGGTACTTCCTCCCCTCCACCCTCCATAATTTAAATAAATAAGTACCTTAATTCGTTTTTAAGCTTTATAACTTTTAAATAACAAACTTTATTTACTTGCAAAATAAAATTTAGAAATCAATAGTCTTTAATATCATAATATTAAAAATATAACTTCTCCTTTACCAAATTATTAGCAATAAGCAGTTTTTTGTCTGTCCTCTATAAATTTATATTTTTGCAACTTATGAGATACGGTGGTGTGAGCCCGATATATTTTTCTACGACGGTATACATTTTACATTTTTAATTTCTGAGTTATTTAAAATTATTAATGTTAATAATTCTCTATAACATTTATCTGCAAACTGATAAATTTTTAGTTTAGTAATGGTAGGTTTACGATCTGACATTTATTGTATGATATTTATGTCAGATAGATATTCACCTCCGGACAGTGCGGACGTGCGTAGAGGACTGCAAAGTTCTTCCCGGAGTGGCGGCTAGAGGTGTCGTACGAACGTTTTTTACCTTCGGGGGATCAAGGAAAGATTCACGCTAAATTGACGGCATCTTTCTTCTGATCTAAGCGCTGTGAGCGAAGATTCCTATAAGCTGATGGTATCCTGTTTGGTGGTGAACACGAGGTATTTCTCAAATGGCGGGAAATAGATGGGCGTGCCATGGGAACTGTCAGTAGTGAAAGTGAGAGGTTATATGTAACACCAGTAGCAGATCTTGGTTTGACAGCCGACAATTTATGCATTGCATCGATTGTTGAATTGTTTGTTTTCTTTTGAATTTCTGGGAGCTACGAGCTCGATTATCCAGATTTTCCGCCGACGAAGCCCTGGAAAGCATAGTCCGGAAGGGGGAGAGTGGTGGATTGGACCTGAAGGGACCAAAACCAAGGAAAAAATCTTTGGACAAACCACGAAGGCTTAAAAGCCTAAATACTAACGTACCGTGGGTGTCTTAAGCGAGGTAAGAGGAGTTTGTTGACACGGGACTTAAATACTTGAAGATTTGGGGGAAGGAAAGACCTCCGCGGGCAGCAGGTTCCACAACCTAGAAACTCTAGGGATAAAAGAACGAACAAAGTGGAAGTTCGGGGCCTGTCCAGTTGGACCGTATAGGGATGCATACGCGCGGAACCACGAGTTTCTCTGTTGGGAACCGTAAGTGGAGGAACTATACTGGACAATTCTTCAGAGCAGAAGCCATGGAAGTACCTATAAAAGCGATAAATCCCCCACAGCCCGACGATGTGCAAGAGAGGGAAGCCTTCTGTAAGTGAAGGATCATTAATGAGACGAATAGCTCTTCTTGAATAGAATCAAGAATGCTTAGGGTTGTGGGGGACGCCATGCCCCAGATATGAGAACAATATTCCAAGGGAGGTCGGATTTGGGACACATATAAAGTGTATAAATTAGAAGGGGAAAAATACTTTTTGGCTCGAAAGAGAAATCCAAGCTTTTTGAAGCTGCCGTGGCTATAGATACAATGTGTTTATGCCAGTTAAGGTTACTTTCAAATGTGACGCCCACAAGATTAAAGGTGTCTTTGCTCTGTAAAACTTGGCCGCTCATAAGTAGAGTGGATGAGTATTTGATGACTCTTTTCGCGACAAGGAACATGATTGTGTTTTGGATGCATTAAAAATGGTCGAGATTTTTGGCGCCCCTAATCCAATATTAAGTTAAGATCCTGCGAAAGAGATATCTGCATCGCTCTGCGTTTGTTTTCCAAGTCAGGTTTAGTGATGGGTTTAGAACCTGAAAACTGGAGTGAAGGGTACTAATCGTCGGCGTGACCATGAATGGAATTAGTTGTGGACGAGAGAAGGTCGTTGATGTGAAGAAGAAACAATGTTGGTGCCAGAACTGAGCCCTGAGGGACTCCAGCATTTACTTGGTGAAAGGTTGAAGAATGGCCGTCCACAATAACTGATATACGACGATCAGATAGATAACTAGAGAGCCAAGTACAGAGTTTAGTTGAAAGACCATAGGAGGGAAGTTTATTAAGAAGTGCGGCATGCCAGACCTGGTCAAAAGCTTTGGATATATCAAGAGCAACGATCTGGGACTCACCTAGAAACTCAAGAGACTTATTCCAGCAGTGTGAATTAATTATACATTTATTTGGATTATCAACCTTTCCTTACAAGTTTGGTAGTCAAAAATATAAAAGAAAAGAAGTTTTTGGAAATAATAATCTACTTAATCTTCTTTTTGGGGCGGAGGTTGTTTGTGTGTCCGCACTTGGTCTTACGACAATTTGTAGCACGAGTGGATGTAATCTGGCATAGCACTTACGGCAAATCATCTTGTCCACAGTTATATTTCTGTGCTAAGAGACGAAGAGAAGGTTCAATGATACCTCCTCTCAATCTAAGTACCAAATGAAGGGGTGGATTCTTTCTGGATGTTGTAAATCAGAAGGAGGTACGTCCATCTTCCAACTGTTTACCGGCTGAAGATCAAACGTTGCTGATCTGGCGCAGAACTGCCTTCCTTTTGTCTTGAATTTTTGCTTTTACATTTTCGATTGTGACTCAGATGGCTCGACCTCAAGGGTGATGGTCTTGCCCGTGAGCGTTTTTCACGAGAATTTGCATTGTGGCGTTTCTAAAATAAGAAAAACAAAATATTAATGTCAGGCACACTTTGACTTAACCTAGAAAAAAAAAACTTTAAAACCGTTTCTAGTAACGTTTTAAGGATCCCAAACATAAACTAAATATGTAATCTACGGTACAACAGAAATTACTTGATAAATTTAAATATTTTTTCTTTTAAAATTTTGGAATTAGGAAAAGAAAACGAGAGAAGATTAATTTTATCTTACCTTTTCCCAAAACGTGTGCCACAGCCTTCTTAAATAAAAGACAGAAGAAAGCAGAAATCTACTTACCGATCAATATATGTTCTTCTTTTCTTTGTTAGGCAGTAGGCCATTGGCTAAATTAATGGACCTAGTAGCATTTTCAGTATGGGATAAACTTAAAGCATATACCTATTAGGCAGGCTTGCCGCATAGCTGTGTAAAAGTGTCCTAGAAGAAATCTTTAAATCAAAAGCATTGTATAAAAATGGTCTTAAAAATCCAATCTCAATTTATATCAACGGGGCTATAACATAGCCAAGATATTGTCTCAATTTGCGTCATCTGGTATCTTTCGGCCATATTATAAAGAAGATAAGCGTCAACATCAATGGCGAAATGTTTATAGTATTATGAAAACAACCGTTTACAAATAGGTACTTCCCCATTATTATAAGAAGAAAACCGCCGTCGGGTTTTTTATAACTACGTATATGAAAACCGCCGAAAATTATAAATAATTTGTTATTACCGGTGGTCTTTATGACTATCGATAGAAACCGCCGTCCGGCAGCGATTATAAAAACTATTAAAACCCGCCTAAGAATAGTTAAAGTTAATCTAACCCTTAATAATTATTTATTTTGCGTGTACCAGTATTTAGATTTTTGCAGTTTTTATTGTTTAATATTGCATATAAGTCACGCAAGAAAAGTTTAACTCTCGAGCCCGAAGGGCGACTTGCGTGACTTATATGTAATACTCAACTCACTTTATCTAATATCAATAACTATTAATATCGAAAATAATTTGAAAACGTCATCCATTATTTGTTACTTGTCATTGTCAACACCAGCAACAAAATTTTGTATTTTTGGAAAGCAAGCTTGTTTGGTTGTAATGCATTTTGTTGTTTTGATAAATCTAATATAACAATTACTGTTAATATAAACACGAATAAATTGTAGTATAATATATTAGTTGTTTTATGTTATTTTTAATTGTGAAATGTTGGAAGTAATAAAGAATTAGTATAAGTCACTAGTGAGCTAAAGTCTATAATTCACTAGTGAGCTAAAGGTGCTAGCTCACTAGTGACTTATAGTACACTTTATATCCTCAAAAATCTGATCAATTATGTAGATATTATATGTAAGTGTTGGAGTAGCTTAAAAGTTAAGACGTTTAGGACATAATAAGTTCATATAAACTTTTCCTTTTAAAATAAGATAAGGAATCATATCCTGTAATTTTAGTCATCAATTAAATTAAACCCTATACAAAAATATTGGTATCTCCTGTCAATAGCTCTTACTACTTATTAGTGCATCTAAGCGAAATTCAAACTATCCTTATTTTTACTATATCCCCCTTCTTTTTGCACTAAATTCCTAATATAACACTACATTGGCTCACAGTATTTCTTCAGTGCGTGTTAAGCATGAATGCTGAAGCGACCGCTTCAGCGCTACGAAAAGGGGCGCAAAAATAAAAAATAGGGTGCAAGAAATTTAAAATACTGGTATAGGACCTTAAAAGACGTAAAGTAACGTAAAGGGCGTAAAAACGCTAAATAACTAGAAAAGGACGCTTTTTTAAAGGCAAGTACCTTTCTTTTTGCTCGATAATTTTTTCGGCCAAAAACCGCAAAAAAGATACCCCATGTTGTCTTTTCAAATGCAAAGAGGAGGGGCGCAAAATTTATAGTACGCTTCACTTCAAAAAAGGTTCGCTCGGCACTGATTTTGTTTAACATTAAAAAACCTTTTTAAAACATGTTTTTATTAATTTTAAGCCTTTCTTTATTAATATAAAAGGTTTGCTTTAAATCAAGTCGCCTTGTCTGAAACCATTATACATATAGGTGTAAGCATGGTTGCAGCGTCTTAGGGGTAAAATATTTGGAATGTAATGAAAAAATGTGTAAAATAACTAAAAAAGAGGTTTTTTAAAGATGTTTATAAAATATTGTGTGCCAATTTATTGTTATATCAAGAATTTTGTGCAATAAGAAGGCGGAATATGGTGAAGCTAAGGATAGTTTGAATTTAAACTTTAATGATGAAAATTTCAAGAACGCAACGTTTCCAAAAAAATCTAACAGATTCGTGATCAGCGCCCCAAAAAACCCGTATACCAAATTTCGTCGAAATCGGAGTTGCCGCAACAGCAGTTTTTCTGCTAAGTATAACCCTCCCATTTAAAAATGTACGAACCGTCACTGCTCCAACCATCCCTGTCTAACCAGAATTTTAATTCACCAAACTCTGCCGTGAACGACGTCGTCGTCGCGTCCTAGCGACGCCGCGGCGCATGCTGGTGACGTCAATCCGCCTCCACATTCAGTCTGGCGGTGAAAATGGGACGGGGATGTCATCTCGTTTTTCCAAATACCCCATATCTCCGCACTCGACAACTATGTCCACACACGGGCAAACCAAACTCTCGATGATCGAGTCGCGATTATATTACAAGTGTTAAAGTGAAAAGTGTTTTTCTATAACGAACATACACAGTTCTCAAGAATTTTTAGCCAGTAAGTACCCCACACCTGACACCAGTTTTTTTGTCCGTCTCAAATAGAGTTCGCGCCTTGACACATAGTTGTGCCTTCCTCTTGTTTTGCTTCAGATAATTGTCATGCTTTAAAAGATTATGATTCGTTTAACATTTCATTTCAATTTAAAATATATGTTTCTCATTGCAAATTTAAATGTGTAAATTAAGCATACAATTTAATTTCTTTAAACGTAAGCTTTTTAAAACCTGGTTATAAAAATAATTTTAATATTAGAAGTAAGTTAGGGACAATTAAATGTTTATTCCACAGGATAATTCTAAATTTGTTGTTTGGACAGACAGTTGTCACATTACGTAACGTCAAACTACGTCACTTTAGGAGGTCGATTCGATATTGTGACGTCAAATTTGGAGAGACTGAACTCGTTAGATCTGGGGTTAATTATTTATAAGTTTTAAGTCGATTTTATATGCATATATTCTATTTACATTTTAAAAGATACTAAAATACTTTTTTGACTAAAAGCCTTTTTATCGTTCGATTCTGATATATTATATTTTCCTTATTTTGTTTTGATTGTAAATAAAGAATGTTTTATTTGTCCTTACAATAGGTGAGTCTTTGTTACTCTTATTTTAGGGAGAAGTGATCAACCTCATGACCCCAATTTTTATGTCACTATTACCTACATCATGATACCTTATTTGTCAAAAATTTTTTATTAAAATTAAATTTTATATTTGCTGTTTTCCATAATATTATTTTTAAGGCTATTATGTTTTTTTTTTCTCTGTTTTTATTTTTTAACCGATGTGAAGAAGAGAAAGTATTTTTAATTATTTATTTTTAATTGAGGTGTAGGAAAAAATAAAACAAAACTAAGTTTGTGGATTTAGGGTTAAAATATTGTTTTAAATCCTTAAAAATATTAAGGTTTTATGAAATACGTACCAATTATGCCCAACAACATTTGTAATTCATAGATAAACTAAATTTTATTTTGGAGATTCTAACGTCATATATGCGGCCCGCAACCTGGTGCTATAAATGAGTCTATAAAAGCCAGAGTGGTCAAAGTCAAAATTGCACGAATCTTAGCTTTTATTTAGTGTTTTTAAATCCTTGATAATAATATTTACCACATGCAGGAGCGCCGGCAGGATGACTTCCAGGGGGGCAACGTAGGAAAAATATGTAAAGGCAACAAAAATTTTAGAAGTGCATAAAAAGGGCCTTGTAACTGACAGGATGAGTTTTAGAGGAGTACAAAATAGGAAAAAAAATAAGCAAAAAAAAAGATAAATAAACACCTTTAAAATTTTGTATTTATCAGTTTTGGACCATGCAACCAGTTTTCCCAGAAAATTCGAAAATTTTTGGTCCATTTGTCCTTTTATAACACCTATTCTGGGCACACTGTATAAAAACGCATTAAAATATTTAAAAACTAATAATAAATTTCAAATACTATCTTTAAACGATTGTTGTCTCTTTACTTTTCTTCAAGTCAATAAATTATACACCTATATATAACATTATGTTAAACGGTTTTATTACAATATGTAGATTATGTACTAAAGGCTGAAAATAATTCGGTAAGTCCTAGCTACCAGATCGCACTAATCCTCTTATCAATCTGGGGTATTGATCAGAGAAATATAAAATTCGGTATGGGAGTAGCGCATCCGGAGTAAATAATATGATAGAAATTTTACGTGCCCAACGATTTTATTTTTTGTCTGATCAATTCCCCAGATTGATGAGAAGATTGGTGCGATCTGGTGGCTAGGACTTACTGAATTTTTTTAGCATTTAGTACATAACCTACATCATTTTTATTGCAATAGAACCGTTTACCATATTTTTAAATTTTATTTTTTAAATTTTAGTTTTGTTGCTAGTTAAAACTTTTCATTCTTTTAGTTTATTTTAGAATGAGCTATATTTTACTGATTAAGCCCTTTCATTTGATAGTTGTAGCAAAATCTGTGGTAAGCCTTTGTATTTAGGAAACCTTAACATTTTTCTGATCAATGTATATAAGTTACAGTGGATGGCCACTCTTTTAAGCTTTCATCAAGTAGGTAAATGCTGGAGTGCCTCAGGGCTCAGTACTGGGGCACTAACATTGTTTCTTCTTTACATCAGCTGACCTTCTCTCGTCTACAACTAATTTCATTCATAACTTGGCCGATGATAGTACTCTTCACTTAAGTTTTTAGGTTTCTAAACCAATCTCTAAACCTGATTTGAAAAGCAAACGCAAAGCGATGCAGATATCTCTTTGACAGGGTCTTAATTTAATATTGGATTGGGGCGCCAAAATCTCGACCATTTTAATGCATTCAAAACACAATTATGTTCCTTGTCGCGAAAACAGTCATTAAATACTCATCTTTTAATTATGAGCGGCCAAGTTTTGCAGAGCAAAGACACCTTTAATCTTATGGGCAGAGACAGCAATGAGACGAGCAACTAAATGTAAATAAATTATCCGAGAGAGAGATAGCTGCTGGGCCTTTCTTGTCTGTCTTCAAGGAAGGTAAACGCAGATGGCGCGTGAGTCGACTTTATCGTTTGCCCGCCAAATTCAAATTATATAGCGGTGCCATTTTTGCCCTTAATATTAGGTACTTGTTTTTGTTTCCTATTAGTATAAAATATTGGGGTTTAGTTAAATAATTACACACATCTAATTAAAAATGTCATTTATTTGGTTTCCATAAAGATTTTTTCTTACAGATAACCATGTCAATATTACCTCAAATTGTCTGTTCAAAAGCACAAATTTAATATATACACTGTGATCACCAATAAAAGTCAATATTCAAAGTCCAATTAAAGGTAAAAAACCACGAAACACCAATAAATCACAAAAAATGTAAACAAACTGTCTAAACAAATCGGCCATTAAAAATATCAAACACAAATATCGAATAACATTTCAGCGTGACTGACTGCGGCAGCGTTGTCAAGTTAAAAATATTCTATTCTTGGTACATAGTATATTCAGGTTTTGAGCCAAAGAAAGATATTAAAGTTTACATGCAGAAATTGTAAATAACTTGGCAACCATGAAAAGGCGATGATTGCACCCTCTGCGATTACCTCCTATGAAAACTGACAGAGACATAGTTATAGGAAAACGTATCTGGACAAATTCCCTGGACCAGTAACGCGTCTCATTCTTGTCTCTGTTATGGGCGTCACATTTGAAAATAATCTTAGGTGCATCTGTAGTCACGGCAGCTTTAATAAGTTGGTCTTTCCTTCCCCCAAATCTTCAAGTATTTAAGTCCCTCGTCAACAAACTCCCTCTTACCTCGTTTAAGACCCTTATAATACGTTAGTATTTAGACTTTTAGCCTTCGTGCATTGTCCAAAGATAAAAAAAAACACTTGCTGTACATACTTCATCACTTGACTAAAGGAATAACCCAAAAGAACTCCACCACTATTTTCTAACAAATCGACAAAAACCCAAAACACGTCGTTTCTATTTTTAGAAATTTATTTTAACTACCCATTAGCAACCCCATAAAATTAATTTCTAATTTCCACAAACATGTTTATGAATATAACAAACATAATAATGTGTTTGAGCTCATATAAAAATTTTCCGCCAACTGTTGTTAACACGAATAAAAAGCTCTTTCAGTAATAAATTTAGTCACAATCACTCCCGGTTCTTATCATAGATGGTATTTAGGCAGAACACGCCAAGAAGAAAACCTGTGGTATTTTTTTTAGGTTATTACGAGCAGTAAATTTATCAAGCAAAAGAAAAATACCTTTAAGCTTTTAGATCTATATTTTTGAATTTAACCTATTTCTTCCATTTTCCATTGAAAACGTGTAAGCTCTGGGGCGCATCTCTTTATGAAAAAATCATAAATATATACGAAAGAATGTTAATAAATCATATGTTTATTATATTTATTTAAAAAAATAAAAGTACAGAGTGGCGCATTTTCATTGATCCTGCAGAGAAAAAAATTAAAGCAACTTTGCAATATCTCAATACTAGATTATATTAATATAATTACCGTAAAAAAGTTAGTACCCCTGGTGGGACTGGAACCCACAATCCCATGCTTAGAAGGCAGATGCCTTATCCAGGGTATAGCGAAAACTAAAGAGATAGAACGAACCTGATTGCGCATTCTCGATATTAATTTTTGAAACAAATTTATTGGTAAAAGTAAATTATTGCTAGCTTAGAATTCGTTTTAAAATACAGAGTACTTTTTCAAATTTTATCAATTGGGCCAAGCACTTGTAACTCGCTGGATATTAGAGATAAAACAAAAATGTAAATAGACAAGTTTTAGGGATTTTTACGTAGAAGTCAGTGGCTTACTTATTATTAATTTTACTAAACAAAGGTTCATTGGCTTTCGATTGAAACTATTTTAATCCAATAAAATAAAATATTAACAAGACGCCAGGAGGGAAACTGGGTTAATGGTTGCGTCTCAAAAATATGGTAAATAGTTTACCAAAAATGTGGTAAGCAGTTGACCAAAAACTTACTGATAAACTTGCTAAAAATCTGATGTTTTTATTTATTAAAAATAAAATGTCTGATAGACAGTTTAGAGTTTCACATTACTTATAAAAAATTAACTGGTAAAAGATACGCCTATTAAGTACCTTAAACAGGTAAAAATAGTAAAACATGTTTAGCCATATAATAAAGTATTTTATGCCTTATTTGTTTTCTTTAGGTCAATAAATTATATACTCAGAAAAACAAATATGGCATAAAATACTTTATTATATGGTTAAACATTTTTTACTATTTTTTACCTGGTTAAGGTACCTAATAGGTGTATCTTTACCAGTTAATTTTACCAAAGTAATGTCAAACTCCAAACTGTCTATCAGACATTTTATTTTTAATAAAAAAATTTAGTAAACTATTTACATTTTTGAGACGCAACCATTAGCCCAGTTCCCGTCCAGGCGTCTTGTTAAGATTTTATTTTATTGGAATAAAATAATTTCAACCGAGAGCTAATTAGCTTTTGTTAAAAATTTAAAACCTTCATTGTATTGTAAGTAACTTTATATTAAATATTTCATTATTTTACTTCTTTTAAAGTAATCTTAACTTTTATTATATTATGCAAGGACAGAATAGGGTAATTTTCTAGAAACCGGCGGCAACTCCGATTTTGACGAAATTTGGTATACGGGGGTTTTTTGGGGCGCTGATCACGAATCTGAAAGAATTATTTGGCGGAAACGTTTCGTTCTCGAGATATTCATCATCAAAGTTCAAATTTGAACTCTGCTTATTTTTACTATATTCCCCCTTCTTTTTGCACACATTTCTTGATTTAAAGCTAAAGTATCACACAATATTTGATTTTCACCTTTTAAAACCCCGTTTTTACGTATTTTACATTATTTTTGCATTAAATTGCGTGGCTTTTCTTTGATAATGCAGCAACCATACATACACATAGGGCTTCATTGCACACTGGGATTGAAATGATTCAGAGTATAGCTATGCAATTTAATGCCAAAATAATGTAAAATACGTAAAAAACGGGGTTTTAAAAGGTGAAAATCAAATATTGTGTGACACTTTAGCTTTTAATCAAGAAAAAGAAGGGGGAATATGGTGAAAATAAGGTTAGTTTAAATACCAACTTTGATAATTCTTTCAGATTCGTGATCAGCGCCCCAAAAACTTGCCGCCGGTTTCTAGAAAATTACCAAAAATATGTTTGGTAAACCTATCTAAAGACAAGAAATTGACAATATGGTTTTCTTAAAATGTTCTCCAAACCTTGCAATATTACCTGTACAGGTAAGATTAGAACTAATAAACGCAACCACTACCGCCAGCCAGACAGCCCAGGGTTTATTCAGAAGAGGAAGGAGAACAACATATCAAAAAATCAGCTGACCTTAAATTCTTTTCCGAAAACGTTGCTACCTTCTATAATATTTTTGAATAAATTTTGTTTAGATAAGTGATTAAATCACATGTACTGTTTAACAGCGAATAAATTTCTGTCATCCAAACTGGTTGACAAAATTGATAGAAAATGTCAAACTTTATTATCAGTTAAATTTCTTTGTTGCTGGCTTTAATGTTAGTTTTTCAGGAAATAATCTAGCCGTATACCACTCGACCTACTAACTTAAATTGAATAAACTACCCAAATATTTTTTACAAGATTGGCTTGGCAAGTAGTTTATGGACAATAATTTAAAAAAAACCCTTGACTACTTCGTGGTCTCGAGTTTTTATTAAATTATTGTACATTCAACTATTTTTTAAGAAAAATCTGTTGGGTAGATGCATCTGCCGGGCGGGACATAGGAAATCCCATGTAATTTTTAATGGGGTCAATTATTGGCTCCCTAATTATTTTAGAGAAAAATTCTATTGAAGTTTATTGAAGAGCATGCAAATCTACGTCCATGGTAAAAACTTTAGATTTTTCGGTTAACCCGTTTGCTAGTTAGATGCTAATATATTTTTAAAAATTGTTACATTATTATCGCCTCATATTTATGAACAACAATAAAAATACCAGTTAGCGTGACATAACGTTGTCATTTTGAAATTTAGTGCTTTATTATTATCAAAAAATCGTAGAGCGAAAAGATTAACCATGAGTTATACTACTGAAGAAAAAGTATTGATGATTAAATGGTACTATCAAGGAAATAGTTACCAAAAGGTGTCAGACATGTTCGCTGCTCAGTATCCGAATAGACCGATACCCGGAAAATCAACAGTCGATAGGACTATCAAAAAATTTGAGACCAAAGGCACAGTGATAAATAACTGCAGATGTGAAGCTAGGGAGTATCAAAGAGAAGAAAATGTAAGAGATGATAGAGACTTGGAAATTTTATTGCACGTGGAAGAAAATGAAGGGAAGGTGAGTACAAGGAAACTTCAGGATATCATAGGAAAAGATCAATCAACAGTGCTCCGGATTTTGAAAAGGCATAAATACATTTCATACAAATATAGAAAGACATCAAGAGCTAAGGGATGGGGATGAAATACGACGGCAGGAATTTTGTTTTGACATGATGGAAAGGGCAAACATGGACAGGGAATTTTTAAGAAATATTTGTTTTACTGATGAGTGCACATTTACGTTAAACAATGAACCCAATCATCAAAATTACCGATACTGGAGCAAAGAAAACCAACACAGATTTGTCGAAACGAGGACGCAATATCCACAGAAAGTAAATGTTTGGGCGGGGATTTTCGGACAACATATTATTGGACCATTTTTTCTTAATCAAAATTTGAATGCAGAATTTTATTTGGAACTACTCGAAGAACTAATTTTACCCGCTTTAAATGATGTATCCAGGGAAAATCAGGAAATTTGGTACCAAATGGATGGCTGCCCGGCACATAATACCCTGGCTGTTCGGGAATATTTACACAATGCTTGTAATGGAAATGTGAGTGGCCTACATCACACCATAAATTGGCCAGCCAGGTCTCCTGATATTTTGTTAAATGACTTCTTTCCTCTGGGGCCATTTAAAAAGCATGATATACAAGGATAAAAATTACTCTAATCTAGATGAGTTAAAAAATGCTATTTCTGCAGAATGCAATAAAATTTCAATTTACCAGTTAGCCAATGTAAGAAGACAATTTTATGAACGTCTGGGTTATTGTCTAGCAGTCAATGGAGGAATATTTGAAAATTTTCTTAAATCTTAAGTTTATTTCCAACATATTAATTATTGTAATAATATTAATAATTTATTGAAGCATGTAAATATTATAAATGTCATAAGTTCTTGAAATTTGTTACTCTAGTTTAGTTTAACTTAACTTAATTCGTTTGTATAAATACAACTTTAATCTTTTCACTGTACGATTTTTTGATAATAATAAAGCACTAAATTTCAAAATGACAACGTTATGTCACGCTAACTGGTATTTTTATTGTTGTTCATAAATATGAGGCGATAATAATGTAACAATTTTTAAAATATATTAGCATCTAACTAGCAAACGGGTTAACCGAAAATCTAAAGTTTTTACCATGGACGTAGATTTGCATGCTCTTCAATAAACTTCAATAGAATTTTTCTCTAAAATAATTAGGGGAGCCAATAATTGACCCCATTAAAAATTACATGGGATTTCCTATGTCCCGCCCGGCATGGGTTTTAATAAGCAGGCACAGACGAACAGATTGACCGACAGACCCAGGAATCCACGTTAGGACGTGAGATACACCCATACCTCATAAGGATAAAGTGACCACATTTTTAATTTTACAAAACGGGACAAATAAAAAATGATTTTTTTTTAAGGCCAAAAAAAAGGTCCTTATCTCCGCTTGCAAGGCTCTGTCTATACAGGTTCAGTTAAATAATATAACATATAGGGAATGTGAGAGAAAAAGAGAACCGATAACTAAATCCCGGCATGTAAACATGCGTGACCTAGTGGTGCTTGTTTTGTTATTCTATTGCCTGCCGATGAGACAAACAGCGTTGCTCATGTGTGTATACCGGGTAACACAGGAGTGTTGCTACCCCAAACTTTTTTTGTAGTTTTTGAAGAGGTTAATACACATTTTACAGAATTATTTTAGCCCTAAATTAACATTTTTTTGTCGTTATTATGACCTCAAAATCACTTCCGAGGTTTAACCGGAAGTACCGTAATTTCCTATTTTAAATAAGATCACGCTACTTTGGTTTTTTACTTGTTTTCTGTATAAAAGTCCTGTTTTAGTGATATATCATACAGGGTGTTTCTTTTCAAAATGGCGGCCAGAGAAGATCTTTGAAAGAAATCCAAGTGCCTCCATTATTTCTATTTGTATATATTTTTTGCTAAGTAGGCTGTGAAAATTAAAGAATTACCCATTTTACTTTACAGGTTTTTTCTCATTTTCTTTAATAAATTACTTATATTTCGTAATTTCAGTTTTTAACGTATTTTATGAGAGAAAATTCAAAATTTGACAACATTTTAAATGGCTAACACTCCTATTTTATTGTATTTTTAAATTCTACCAATGATACATTTTATTTAAATAAAATATATCGTTGATTCTACACTAAAATCTCTTTCCAATAACGATCACAACATATTATTTATTTGAAAGATGGCGGCCATAGATCATTTATTAACGACATCCGAATAACCGGAATTCTTTAATACATAATCTATGGCCGTCATCTTGAAAATAAAATTTAAAAAATAAAATAAAATAGGGTATTTCCATTTAAAATGTTTGTCAAATTTTTAATTTTCTCTTATTAATTACATTAAAGAACCAAAATTACGAAGTCCTAAGTAATTTATGTAGAGAAAGTGGAATATGTCACTTCCTGTGAGAGTAAAATAGGTATTTTTTTTTATTTTCACAGCCTACTGAACAAAAATATATTCAAAACATAACTGATGGCGACACTTAATCTAATATCTAATATATTATATAAAATGCTAATGTACGTTCGTGTGTCCACGATTTTCGCTATCATCCGCAACTCCGAGTCGACTTCCCGTCGAGTTACAAATACCCCTTGGTCTCCCATTGTGAGTAAGGGAGTTTGGTCGGGGCGGGTGGAAGTGGATGTGGTTGTGGAGTGGCAAGAAAATGTAAAATATAGTGTAGTGGCGCCATCTGTTGTCGAAGTAGTTAAACTTCATTCAGAACAACGGTTATTTGGGTCCTCATATAAACTCCCGAGCGAAGCCGGGAATCATAGCTAGTTTTCTATAAAAATCTTCTCTGGTCACCAATTTGAAAACAAACACCCTGTATGATATATTAGTTGAAAGGGAATTTTATACAGAATACAAATATAGAAAGAAAATTAGGTACTTTTATTTAAAATAAAAAAGTTAATGGTACTTCCGGTTAAACCGGTAGTGATTTTAAGGTCATGATATGGACAAAAAATGTTAATATATGATATCATAATACTGTAAATTTTTATTAGTCTCTCTTAAAAACTACAAAAAAATTGGGGGGGGTGGTAACAACATCCTGTGTTACCGGTATATTCATTTACACTCAGTCCGCCAAGAGCGGGACATTTCTGAAAAACAGGCGGGATGCGGCACCGCGGACACTGCGCCAAAAAGCGGGATTGTCCTGCCAAAAATCAAAACGATGTGTTCACTTTTACATAAGAGGAAAATTAAAGGGTTTTTGCAAAAACAACTAATTCTAATATTATGGCCATGCCAAGTTTTTCTAATTTACAAAAAAACTGATGCTTATAGAATCTTCAAATATATGTATGGTATATAATAGTTCGATATAGCGGTTTTCGCTATTATAAGAGATTTTCGAAAAATTCTTTTTCAGGGCGTTTCTATAGGTCGATTATGACACAAATCTGTGTGCGCGTTTTTCAAAATCCATTTCTATAATTTATTATTAATAAAAACATATTTACGGGACGGTGGAGTGAACAGGGGTGCTGGGTGGGGACAAAACAGTATAAATCCAACGTCAAACACAAGAAAACATTAATATACTGCACTCGGGGCACATGAAAAATGTAAATTAATTTTGAAAAGTATTAAATTTTTCGAAAAACTATCCCACACATATGAGATATCTCGTCCGCCATTAATTAAAGAAGGAAAATTCATTTTGGTCAGCTGATAACATGAAGTTCGTCATTATGAAAATGACGGTCTTGATAGAAGCAGCGTTGCCAAACTTCTTATGAAGAATTAACACCAAGCCTATTTCGGGGATTATCCACCATTTCCATGAGAAACAATGGTATTTTTGTAGAAATGCCTCCTTCTTTATGTTTAGGTATTTTCCTTTTTCTCTACAAATTATAATAGGAAGAAGGAATAACTTAATTTTTCATATGAATTTTGTCCTGTATCTTCCTTTTTTAAGCTATTGACACTTTCTCACTTTATTTGGCAACATCGCAAGACATTTACAGTTCTATTGCAAACTCTTCTTTTTATGCAGTGACAGCCATGGCGGGATTGTTGTACTATTATTTATTTTTAATTTTTTTAAACAATTTTTGGACATTTTTGTAAACAGAAAGTGCGGTGTGTACTGTGAAATACTGTTTTGGGCGTTTAATGTAGGATTTCTACTGTTTCGTCCCCACCCAGCACCCCTGTTCACTCCACCGTCCCGTAATATGTTTTTATTAATAATAAATTATAGAAATGGATTTTGGAAAACGCGCACACAGATTTGTGTCATAATCGACCTATAGAAACGCCCTGAAAAAGAATTTTTCAAAAATCTCTTATAATAGCGAAAACCGCTATATCGAACTATTACCCACACCGCACTTTCCTCTTTACAAAAATGTCCAAAAATTGTTTTAAGAAATAGAAATAAATAACAGTTAACACGACAATGTCACTGCATAAAAGATAGGTTTGCAATAGAACTGTGAATGTCTTGCCCGATGTTGCGAAATAGCTGAAAAAAAAGGAAGATACAAGGACAAAATTCATGTAAGAAAAATTAAGTTATTCCTTCTTCTTATTATAATTTGTAGAGAAAAAAAGAAAATACCTTAACATAAAGAAGGAGGTATTTCTACAAAAAATACCATTGTTTCTTATGGAAATGGTGGATAAGGCGGCCAATTTGTAGGAGGAAGTGATGTACACTCATCATTGCCGGAATATCGTCTCTTAAATAGAAATTCTGCTCAGGTAACAACCATATAAGAGGCTTCTCGAGATGCCTCCTCGGACATTTCTCCATGTCCTTTTAATATTTTGAGTGTGTACCTCGGGATTCTGGCCAGGGTCGACAAAATTTAGGAGTGATTTATGCGTAAATGCTGAAAACCTTCATTCCCTAATAGGTCATATGACTTCCAACAATCGGAAGTTATAGTGGTACCTGGCAGAATCCAATTGACTGTGTCTCTTTTATTATTAACGTTTTATATGACCGATTTTCGACTGGCACTAAAAAAATGTTCTTGCTATCGCGTTCAAACCCTCCGAAAATCCACTGTCCTCTATGACATGACCTCTATTATATTTCCTCTTGCCAAATTTCGCCTCGTCAATCTCAGCCACTTTCCTATTCCACCTAATGGTACCGACGTCTCCAAGCTCCAATTAATGCACTTCGCGAATAAATAAAGTCATGGGAGTATGTAATATTTAAATGTACATATTTTATTAACTAGTCCTAGAATTTATTTAAAAAATAATGGTACCATTATACAGGAAATGTCAAAAATTTTAAGGTTCAGCTGAAAGTAATCTAATGCCGTACTACAATACAAATATGGCCTTACCACAATAGACCGTAAGCCAGATGCACAAAAATTTGTCAGTTATTTCCTTTCAGTCCATAACGTAGAATGCTTCCAAGGGCTTGAACATGGTGTTGGCGAAGCGTCAGCTGCGACTCGATGGAATGCCTTACGGTTACTCCAGAAAAGATCCATATTAAACTTTGTGTGTTTTCTAAATGGAACCCCCTGTATATTGGACTCATGTTTGGGTTGGCAGGAGTTACAAAAAATAATGCCCAGGTTTTATCAGCGATCCCAATACTACAACTGACATGTGTTTACAGATATTTGGGATTTTTGAAAAAATCTTGACAAAAATAAAATTTTAATATTTTCTACCCTACTTACGCTTGACTTTTTACAATATTTTTAAGATCAGGTGGACAGTCACATTACACTTTTTTTACCCTACCAAATTATACAGGGTGTCCAATCAACCTAACATTTATTATTATATTAATTTACTGGACACGCTGTATACTTTAGTAGAATTGAATACTGATGATGACACAGGTCAACATTCTAACGCTGTAGCATAATGGGCAGAGTCAAGCATGAGTGAAAGGATACTACTGAACGTACCATTTTGTCATAGTATTTTTCAAGTCTAAGTAACACTAAACCTTGTTTTGTATAGTATCTTCTGATGAATTTTACGTTATTTTGTGTTCCACAATTTAAAACTGACTAATATACAGAATGTTCCATTAAACAAAACACAGCTGCAATATGAACTATGAATTTTTTCTTTGAAGCTCCCTGTATAATTTCTTTCACCATCAGCAGCGCCGCAGCTGACGCTACATACCAATGCACCACAACCCTTTTTAAAGCATTTTACTGGTTGTAGACTGAGAGCAAATTGGTCAAGAAAATCTGTCGCTGGCTTACGAGACCATAATGGAAAATAACTAATTTTCAAAACTTAAGGTACTTCAGCGTTCACTGAATAAAAATAATAATTTGTCAAAAAAGAGAAAAAAGGCAATTCGTGGCTAAGTGAAAAATTTATAAAGCCATTTATTTCCTAAACTAAACAATAAGAATAAAATAATAAAACACTATTTTATATCTTCATTGCAAGTATTCATACACTTTGGAAAATTAACCCAGACATTAAACAAAAAAAAATGTAGAATTTCTTAGATATACACGCTGTTACCAATTTAACGTGCACCATTAGGCTCTTGGAAACGCCAAGAGATTAAACGCTTGTTAAATTTAAAAATTGATATCCGGTCCTGAATAAAAATCTATGAACATGATACCATTATTATACAAAAATTTAAATATTAAATATGTTTATTCCTTGTCCAATTTTAGGTAATTTAATAATACCCTATTAAAAAAACCTTAATTTTAAAGTGGCCGTGGAATTGTGTACTTACCATCTAATGAAATATTAATAAAAATAACTTTAAAAAGCAATAAAAACGGCTACAGTAAAGGCAATTTATTTAATGTAATTTTTATACACACATTTTGTTGATTTGCTAAATCGGTAAATGAGTAGCATACTGGAATAATTGTGACCATTTACATTTGGATAGTACATTGTGTCCCAAACCAACAATAGCTAAGAATAAACAATTAAATTTAATATACATATCGACGTATATCAGTTATTGTGGACGGCCATTCTTCAAGCTTTCACCAAGTAAATGCTGGAGTGCCTCAGGGCTCAGGTCTGGCACCAACATTGTTTCTTCTTCACATCAACAACCTTCTTTCGTCCACAACTAATTTAATTCATAGTTTCGCCATCGATAATACGCTTTACTCCAGTTTTGAGGTTCCTAAACACATCACTAAACCTGACTTGGACAACAAACGCAAAGCGTTGCAGATATCTCTTTCGCAGGATCTTAATTTAATATTGGATTGGGGCGCCAAAATCTCGTCCATTTTAATGCATCCAAAACACAATCATGTTCCTTGTCGCGAAAAGAGTCATCAAATACATATCCTTTACTTATGAGCGGCCAAGTTTTACAGAGCAAAGACACCTTCAATCTTGTGGGCGTCACATTTGAAAGTAACCTTAACTGGCATAAACACATTGTATCTATAGCCACGGCAGCTTTAAAAAGCTTAAATTTCTCTTTCGAACCAAAAAGTATTTTTCCCCTTCTAATTTATACACTTTATATGTGTCCCAAATCCGACCTCCCTTGGAATATTGTTCTTATATCTGGGGCATGGCGTCCCCACAACCCTAAGCATTCTTGATTTCATCCAAAGAAGAGCTATTCGTCTCATTAATGATCCCTCACTACAGAAAGGCTTCCTCTCTTGCACATCGTCGGGCTGTAGGGATTTATCGCTTTTTTATAGGTACTTCCATGGCTTCTGCTCTGAAGAATTGTCCAGAATAGTTCCTCCACTCACGTTTCCCACCAGAGAAACTCATGGTGCCGCGCGTATGCATCCCTATACGGTCCAGCTGGACAGGCCCCGAACTTCCCACTTTGTTCGTTCTTTTATTCTTAGAGTTTCTAGAATGTGGAACCTGCTGCCCGCGAAGGTCTTTCCTTCCCCCAAATCTTCATGTATTTAAGTCCCGTGTCAACAAACTCCGTCTTACCTCGCTTAAGACCCCCACGGTACGTTAGTATTTAGGCTTTTAGCCTTCGTGGTTTGTTGGTGGTAAATTGAAAGTTTATAAAATCATTTTGATGTTCTATGTAACTTTAAGAAACCCTGAGGCTGAAGCACTTACTTGGATGGCATGACCCTTATCTTTGTAAAACACTAAGTAAATATGATTCAGTTTAACTAAAATCATGACTATATCAACATTAATATAACTGTGCATATATTAACTCTTTATTTGTGTACAAAATCACTCGGTCCCTGGTAAAAGCAGAAAATATACAGTATGTCCACGCATGGACTTTACAATAGGACAAATGGATCAAAAATTTAAATGTTTACAGAGTTGTGTATGGCAACTACTTTTGTTTGTAAAAAAACAAGATTCACGTTGAAGTATTTGTTCTGTTTTATACAGGGGCTTTAAAAACTGCAATAATGTGAAAATGGACCAAGACAAACTGACTTTATTTTTAGTAATTCACCGCGTGGACCGCATCAAATTAAAATCGTTTACCGAAGCAAAATGTTAAATTAAAAGGTTTAAAATTAATTAGAGATTCCATATCTGAAATTTTTCATAAATGAACCATTTTTTTAGTGTCAATATTTTTTAAATAATATTTTACACCTATTTTACGTAATATACAATACAATAATGTCAAAGTTTGTCAATATATTTAAATTCAAAATATAAAACATGATCAAACAATATGATACCAAAAAAATCTGTTTGTTTTATATAAAATTTAGAAAACGAATCTTCATTTATTCAAAAATGTTTTTTTGCTAAATTATTAAAAATAAAGGCAGTTTTGTCTTGGTCAATTTTTCACACTTTTGTAGTTTTGGAGCCCCTGTACAAAACAAATTTCTCAACGTGATTTTTTTTTTAAGAAGCAAAAGCAGTTTTATACACTACTATCTAAAAATTTAAATTTTAATGCATTTGTCCCATTGAAAAGTACATCTCGTGGGACATACTGTATCTATAAATACAAGTGGTTTATTAGTCACTATTTTATTATTTTAAATGAAAAGTAATGCTTAGCTAATAAATAATTGTTATTGTTTTTGCAATTTATTGCTTTTTAATAGATCTTTAATGATTTAAAGTAACGCGTTTAACAAAGTTATTATTGGTCCCCAAGCAACAGTCTTATAAAATACCTTCATATTACTAAAAACGCTTTTATTAAAATAAGTGTAATTTTAAAAATTAGTATATGGATATACCACTTATTAGGAAAAAATATGCTATGTTTTTTTTTAATTATACAGGCTGTTACAAATTCGAGGAACATCATAAGGATCTAGGAAACGGTAGGAGATACAGCATTTGTTAAATTTGTGCAAGCTTGAACGTTTTTATGCTTAACAATTTTCCGTTTGCACAAGTTTAAAAGTTTGCAAACTGTCCAGAATTTTATCCAGGCAAAAACCGAAATTTTTGCCAAAACAGTTTTTTATTTTTTTCTCGGTTTATGTTAAGGTAGATATTTTAAAACCAACGATACATATAGGCATTGCCACACTGCAGCTCTATAAAATAAATGTCACTAAATTTAAGGCTCTAACGTTTCGTGTTTGAGCTTACGTTTTTTCCAGTCCAGTATTAATAGTTAGTTAAGAAAGAAAAATTCAGAAACCTTTGACCTGGTGGCCGTCTCCAAATTCAAATAGATTTTTTAAAGAACTGACACTCTCGGGAAGCAACACATACTTTTTTGTATTTTTTTTTTTTTAGTTAACCGAATTTGCATTTTAAAAACTACTTTAACTATACTATAAAAGATAAACTAGGTAATATTTAAGGGCATTATTTTTGCGATCACTGAAACTTAAGGGGGTGATTCTACTTGACAAAATAAGGGTAGAGCTTCATATAATTTTTTTTCAAAATGTCATTCGTTTTTCGAGTTACAAGCCGTCAAAGTTCAAGTTTTTATTTTTTGTTTTTTGAATTGCCTGCTTACAGGAAAACCGATTTGACTAATATTTGAAAGATAGGCTAAGTCGTCTGCGCTTCATCATTTTAGTAACAATTCACATTGATTGTGTGCCGCTAGAGGGCACTTTACCTACATTGCCAATTGTTTTCTTGTCATAATTGTTTAGTGTTGACAGCTACAGTAGTTTTTGGCATGTTTTCTGAAAGACTGATAGCAGGCCATTAAAAAGGTGCTCTTGATTTACCTCGCTAAATCCAACGGTTTAGACGTAAATCACCCTTAAAAATTAAGTGGTAAATTTACTTTTCTCATTTCGTTACCACCAGCTACCAGGTAAATAGCTATCAAAGTATACTAAAGCTGTCAGTTTAACATCAAATAAATTCGCTTTTTAAACTATTTAATTTATAATCTTAAAATAACTAATAATGGCTAATCACCAATATTCAAATATCGAATATTGTGATATCCATTTTTGTTATGGAAAAGCAAATGGTAATGCAGAGTTGGCAAGAAGATATTATATGGAGAGTTATCCGGAAAGAAATATCCCTCATGCTCAAACATTTTCCAGTGTGCACAGAAGGCTTGCGGAATGTGGTTCCTTTAAAAGTTATAATGGAAATAGGGGAAGACCTAGAACTGCTAGAAACGTGCAACAAGAAGAAAAGAGTGCTTGAAATTATTGAAGATAATCCAGGTACTAGTACTAGAAAATTGGGAATGAAGTGCGGCTCTGTCAGGCTAGTTCATGGAGGGTACTAAGAGAAGAACAACTCTACCCGTTTCATTCACAAAAGGTGCAGGCTCTTTATGACGATGATCGGCCGAGACGGTTGGAAATGTGCAATCAGATCCTAGCTAAGTATGAACACGATAATCGATTAATTGGCCTCATATTATTCACTGACGAAGCTGGTTTCACTCGTGATGGCATAACAAATCTACACAACATCCACACATATGCTTACGAGAACCCAAACAATGTGGTAGAAACGAAACATCAGCGTAGATTTTCACTGAATGTGTGGGCAGGGATAATAGGAGATTGCCTTATTGGTCCTCATTTCTTTGATGGCCCATTAACTGGTGACGTATACTTAGATTTTATCCAAAATCGTCTCCCATTGTATCTGGAAGATGTGCCATTGGAAGTAAGGGCCAACATGTGGATCCTCCAAGACGGAGCTCCGCCCCACTTTAGTATACGTGTCCGGCAGTATTTGAATGCAACGTATCCTGAGCGATGGATAGGACGAAGTGGACCATTGGCATGGGCAGCGAGGTCACCAGACCTTAATCCTATGGATTTTTTCTTTGGGGTCATTTGAAACAATTGGTGTACGATACTCCAGTAATCAACGTCGAGGATCTTCGCTTCAGGATAATCGGAATGTGCCAAATTATTAAAGAAACACCAGGAATTTTTCATCGAGTTGGGAGACATTTTTTGAAGAGTCTTAGGAAATGTATTGAAGAAAATGGGGGACATTTTGAGAATCTTTTTAGTTTGTTTAGTACTGTTTCATTAATTTTTAGCAATTAAATGTATATCGCAAATAATCAATATATGAATATTTACTGATTAGCCATTATCAGATATTTTAAATTTAAAAATTAAATAATTCAAAAGGCGTATTTTATTTACCAATTAATTTTTAAGGGTGATTTACGTCTAAACCTTTTTGTTTAGCGATGTAAATAAAGAGCACCTTTTTTAAAGGCCTGGCATCAGTCTTTCAGAAAACATGCCAAGAAACTAATACTGTAGCTGTCAACACTAAAATATTAGACAAAAAACAATTTTCAATGTAGGTGCCCTCTGGCGGCAAACAATCAATGTAAATTGTTACTGGATGAACAAATCAAAATCGGTTTTCTGTAAGCGTAAATTCAAAAACAAAAAATTAAAACTTGAACTTTGACGGCTTGCAAGTCGAAAACACATGACATTTTTAAAAATATATATGAAGTTCTACCCTTATTTTGTCAAGTTGAATCACCCCCTTAAGTTTCGTGATTTTTGAATCACCTCTAGTATATGTTTGTATGCTTAGATCTTTAAAACTACTTAACAGATTTTGATGCAGTTCTTTAATAGATAGAGTGATTCAAGAGATAGGTTTATTTGTATAATTAGTTCTGGGTTAGTTTTGGTTAGTTCTGGTTCTGGTTCTGGTTAGATTTCTAATGTAAAGTCGTAAATAAACACATTTTTTGCGCTTACATTACAAACGCTGGCTGGTATGGGAAAAGGGAAATTGTTTTGGTCAGTTCTGGTTAAATTTAAATCTGGTTAGATAAAATTTACCGCGTGCAGAAGCCGCGGGCAAAAGCTAGTAAATTATATTAAAAAAAATGTTAAACGGTTTTATTACAATAAAAGTGATGTGGGTTACGTACTAAAAGATAAAAAATAACTCGGTAAGTCCTTAAAAATTAAATAATGTACCGTAATTTCGAATTCCTTTATGCAATAATAGTAAACAAATATTAATATTAATAAGGAAATGTTATTCGCTCCTTCCAAATATAATATGTGCATACTATTTTACTAACACTCCGTCTGAGTAAAGGCAGCATTGTGCCATGGGTTAACTTTAAATTATATGACATTTGCCTATATGATGCGCTGTAATTCCAGGTATAAAGCGTATCCATTGCACTAGATTGTATAACAGTAAAAGCGCTTCCTATAGAGGCAAAAATCATTGGACAAATTTCAAATTTTTAACCGACTTTAAAAAAGGAGGAGGTTCTCAATTCGCCTTTATCTTTTATTTATATGTTAGGCAACTACTTCGGCGATTGTTGACTAATTTAAAAAATGCTTTTTTATTTAAAAAGTCAGAATCGTGAGAGAGAAAAGTACGGTTCGCCCACCGAAAGGACCTGGACAACGCTTGAAGGGGAAGAAATTCCGCGCCATGGACATCCTCGAATATCATTCGACGATGCTTTGGAGGCTCGTTTTAACGGCCACCAATTTATCAACAATTTTCTCTTTGCAGAAAGACATTGTTGCTAAACTATTGAAAGTGTAGAAAGATGTTGGGGGAATATGAATATTTAACCTTAGTACATATTATATTTGGTTCATTTAAGAAAATAATGTAATATGGGATAAAATAAAATCACTTTAACCTAAAGTCTTTAGAGAATAAAAAATAACTATAGCAAGATTAAAACAAATACCCAAATCAAATATTAAATATTGACGTGAAATAGTGTAAAATAAGTTAGGATTATTAGGATAAAAAAACTAGCACATCTTAAAACCAACACATTTTTTGTCCGCATTCTTTTCATCGAGGTTCACTGGCTGGGCGAACAGTACTGGATCTATTGTTTTCTCTCTGCCGTACGTTGTTCGTGCGGCAAAGCTGCCTTTAAACATTTTTTGTATAGAAATAGTTATTTTTATTTTTACTATCGAAAATTAAAAAAACATAAGTTTCATATGGATCCTTTTTTGGAGCACTATGTATGAAATGTATAAAATTTTGTCAATTTTTTTTTTATTTATGCACAAAAGTATCCGCATAAGCCTATAAAATACAAAAATAAAATATAATACCATTTATTTAGTGTTTAGTTAGATAACCATAAATACCCAACAAACAACAAAAGTTCTACTTTTGTAACCTTCTTTAATAGTGAATAAAATTTGGATAAAACTAATGTTTAAAGCAAGGTTTATTTTTAGAACTTTTAAATGTTTTATGGTAAAACTTTAAATTGTTTGACTTTGGATAAAAGCACTAAAAGAGTTTAATTATTATTTAATGCTAATTGTTTAAAATTGATTTTTATACGGAAAACGCCGATTTTAAATTAACTATGAATATATTTAAAATAGTTTCTAAAACCTAAATTATACATAGTTATTTTCTTGGATTTTTAGTTATTTTAATTATTCGAAAGTTCCTACCAAATAGGAAACTTGTGCCTCCTCATGAAAAACGTGCTTGATGAGAAAATACATTTTCACATTCTTTTTCATTTTATAAAGAAAAGTTCCTATAAACCTATGTCCGGAGTTGTTTCGTTTCTCAGATACAGGGTGTTATTATTTTTACTTTTTTTTAAGTCGGTATTTTATAAATATCTTAAAGATAATTCCAGATACGAAAAAATTGTAGAATACTAAGAAGTTGCTTTTCAGTTGCCTTATAGGAAAAAAGTATAAAAACTAAATAAAAGGCGTAAGAGGCGTATATTTTTCTGTCAATGATATTGGCTGTGGTGCCCACTAAGACGCCACTGGACCCAATAAAGTCAGTCTAGCTAAAGCTCTAACGTTTTTATAAAGACAAGCCCTTTATTATAAAACGTACTATATTTAAACCAAATCGGTTTAACGGTATTTAAGATAATTATAAAATTATCCACTTTTTCAAATACTTTAACGCCCTGTATCTCAGAAACGAAGCATCTTCAGACATAATATGTTTATATTATATATTTTTTCGTAAAATGGCATTGGAAATCACTCTGTAAAGTTTCTGTATATTATTTTGGAAACAAGTCTTTTTTCTGCCACTCTGCATATAAAATTTGCCCTTAAATAAGCATATTTCAGTTACATTCCCTATTGCAAGCAGAGCACTTTTGTTTAAAATGTCCTAAGAAAATAAAAAAATATACTTATTTCTAAAACAACACGTACGAAAGACGTCTGTGCTGCTAAATCGAACAAAAGTAGGAAAAGATTACCGCCACATCTGCACACCGAACGTCATACTATAAATTTTTACTTAGTTCAGAATTTGCAGCTCCATTTTATCGATATATCGTATTGAGAAAATTTTTACTTAAGTAAAAACGGTTAAAAATAGTGATATAGATGGGACCACATTTATTTTATTCTGAAAGCAATACCGCCAACTACACAAAAAATGATAAAGTAAACAAACCTCTTCGAAGGCACATAGCGCTGACAGAGCCTGATTCCCATTTTTTAGATAAATAAAAAAAAACACTGCTAAAACACGTGTCACGTACTTTAAAAACATCGTCTTATTTCAGCTCTGTCTTGCCATAAAATCAGTGGCACGTTGCGTGGAACTAGAAACTCGTCGGGTTGAATATTTTTCTGCAATAAATCATTGTTCACAAAAGGGTTTATTTACTTAATTTTTGTGCACTTTGCGGTATTACTTTCAGAATGAATTAAATGTGGACCCATCTATACTATAATAGTTTCTCTATACTAATATTATAAAGAGATACAGTCTGTAACTTTGTTTGTTTGTTTGTTTGTAGCCGCTAATCTTTCGAAAATACTGAACCGATCATATTTTTTTTACAATCAGGAAGCTACACTATTCATGAGTGTAATGGGCTATATTTTATTATGATTAAACAAAGAGTTTATATATTAACGCCCAACGAAGTGGACACGGGTCGGCTATCTTGGATAAACTATAACTTTGTAAGGGCTAATGTCCGGAAATACTAAACCGATCATGAAAACTCTTTCACAATTAGAAAGCCACACTATTCAGGAATGCCATGGCTATATTTTATAATGATAAAAAAATTTTTTAGAAAATATTAATGGTAGTCCAGTGGCAGAATGCTCACCTGTCACGCGGGCAGT